>JAHPZR010029030.1:0-34420 GCA_019787425.1 Platygyra sinensis | reverse complement strand
TTAAATAATTTTGTTTTCCCATATGCGTTTTATTCTCATGTGTGTCACTGCAGTTTGTGTGCTATTCCTTATTGTGCTTACAACGTTCACAGCCAGAACTTAACTTTAACTTGAGCCTCTTTATTTATTTTTTTCAGATACAATGCAACATGGAACATGAATGGTTACCTGAAGAGAGTTTAGAAGGAACACTTGCAATTTGTGTTTTTGCGATCAATTATTATAATTGCTTTATGTTGGCCAACAAAAGTTTTCATAGAATGTAAACATCAGGGTTACAACAAGATATTAATAAAAGAGATTTTTGTCTTCACTCTCACTCATATTTGTCCCGCTACTTCGAAGATAATGCTGTAAGGTGTGGTATAATTGTGCTATCAAAGTTAAGTATATACCACACAAGTGAATGGTGCTTTTCGCGCACGCTGATTGGCTAGCTAGGAGGTGATTAGTCAAGTACTATTCACCTCCGAGCAGCCGAAGAAAAACAAAGTGGCTTTTCTCGGCATATTGTCACAAATTAAGTTACTCTCTGGTCCGCTAGTTATTCAGCTTGTGTGGTTTATACTTAAACAATTATTCACCTCAGTGTCATTGAAAGTGGTGGATATTTATATTACCTGGCCTCTTCGCGGCTCGGTAACCACTATTTACCTCCACGTCCCTGGGTAAATAATTGTTAAATATTCCCAAAAAGTGAAGAAAGAAACAGAGCTATTTCTTTGCATACATCCCAGCAAGTATTCTTGCGCACATTTTAATTTGAACGGTATTAGATGTTCATCAAATGTGTATTATTTGTTTTTTGAAATTAGTTATAGGTTTTTAATTGCCCATACAAGTTGGCAGTTACTTGTAGAACCCTTGTTATAATAGCGGAGCTCTGACGGCCGCAAGGGTCACCAAGCGAAGCCCCATACTTGTATAAGAAAAAAAGGAACCCCATAAGTTTATTTTCTCACGGTTATCATGGCTGCTTCTTTAATATTGGACACCCATGTTGTGACCTATTGACACCTGTCAAAACAAGGTATCCGTTGACGAGCATCACGTGATCATATTGCGGGCTCAAGTTCAGACAAACAATAGACTGCAAGACTGAAACTATTTGAAAGGCGTTTTGAGACACCAAACATGACAAGAACCGATAAAGCAGGATCGCAACAGTGGACAGCTTTTTTGTCCTTCCTGGGACTCATCAGCACTGTGCAGCGAAGATATTTAACGCCAGCCCAGGAGCCAAAGAACATATATTGCAAAATGACCCGTTCACCATATCAAGTCCGTACTTAACTTACTTGCCCGCCGAGACACGCGTTTGCCACAACACATGTATGGGGCGCAAGGGGACAAAGTTTCAAGATTGGTATCTCAGAAAGCAAAACAATAGATGTGGCTGGATAAGACCAGCCTAAAAATTTGAACGCATGGCCAGCACCATGCTTTAAATACCTGAAAAGACCTACCGTCCGAAAATACATAAATGAGAAACATTTTTTAAACAATTATTGGATGAGGTTTTTGTGATATCCGGAATAATCAAGGTCGAGGTAAGTGTTATCAGCCGAAGCCGAAGGCTGAGGCTGATAACAAAAACCGAATCTACAGATTCGTGAATAATCTGTAGGTTGCGCTGTTTCCCAGAACTAACTGTAAGCTTTTAGCCAATGAGAAGACAGATGGTGACTGAAATGTGTAATAATAAACAATTGTTGGATGAGGTTTTTGTGATATCCAGAATAATCAAGGTCGAGGTGGGGGTTATTAGCCGAAGCCGAAGGCTGAGGCTGATAACCCTTACAGAGACCTTGATTGTTCGGGATATCACAAAAACCGAATCTAATAGTTGTTTTATTATACATTGAACGCATAAACTTGGAAGTCATGTTTCTGCTTCTTCACTGACGGTAAGCAACACGAGTCGCGCGAAGTTGACATGATTACCCTTGGAAATCATGCACTGCGGTCATTCATGACATGATTACCCGTGACCTTGACATGATTATTGTATAATCTGCAGTTATGAAGTCACGGCCAAGTTTCGGCCAATCAGAAAAGAGTTAGAGAGTTTATTGTATAATAATTATCTTAATTCTGCCGAATGAGATAAACAACTTTTTGAAGAACAATTAAGCAAGTTTGGCAGTAAAGGAAACTTTAACAAGATTTTATTGTCCATAAAATACTCGACTTTATGAGGCCAGAAAGGCCTTTACTGCCCCACCACTGATCTTTCCTTTTATTATACAGCGGCTAGTGAGCGACGAATTCTATTTTATCATGAGCCGGCTCTCTGGCTCGGGTGATCGCGCAAGCACTCCCTGTGTTTGACATTAAAATTACATTTTGAAGATGTTGAAGTTTATTGCTTCTTGCTTTTCTTTCCTTACCCTGCATTAACTAGGAAAATCAACAAACTGTAAGTCCCCCATATTGACTTTCGATTAGCTAGTCAATCCACCTCGCTAGATGTGTTAAATTTATCCCTTAGTTTAATCCTTGGAGTAGTGCTGGAACAGCGAATTTAACCGAAAAATAAATTTAGTCCGTGGATTAGGATGATTTAGTCATGGGTAGCGCTAATCTTCTTTCGAAAGAGTTTGAGTGGCGTATTTTCCAGTGAAACACTCGTGCAAAAATTATTATAACACTCATTCAAAAATTATTATCCAGTGAAACCTGCATTTAGCGGACACCTTTGGGACCCTCACTAGTGTCCGCTTAATACAGTGTTCATTTCCGTTCGAAAGAGGTTCTGATATGTTGTGCAATAATAGTTAATTATTAATTAGCTCCTTTGTAACACAGTACAACAATCTCTTCCGCACTGTAAGAACTTGTAATACTCACCAGTGACCCTAACACTAATAATAGCTACAAAACAAAGGTTTTTTTCACACCGAGGTAAACCCGTTAACACAATGGGAGATGAAGCACTGCTCGCCAGAGAATGTCCATTCAGTCAATGCATCAATCGGAATAATCACTAAGCTTTATAATGACATCACTGAACAATGTTAAAGGAGTGTCTCAGCTAGACCGTTAAGTAGTAAAAAAGTTTTGAAGAGTCCGCTTATTGCAGGTTTTGTGCAACAAAATGGTTTAAAATTGGTGTCCGTGTCCGCTAAAAGGTGAGGTGTCCGCTAGAGGCAGGTTTATTTTTAGGACTTCAGCTGGTGTTCACTTAATAGAGGGTTTCCGCTTAGTGTAAGGTCCGCTTGATACAGGTTTCACTGTAATACTCATTCAAGCAAAATATAGGCCTCACCACTCGATTTACTATGCCGCGACATTTTAGTAAATACGTGAAGTCTCCTCTGAAGAATCCGTTGCAAACGCATGACTAATATGAGACCTCAAACTCGGCTTGCAAATTTTTACAAAGAAATAAATGCCAGGGGGCACCCAAACTGGCTAATTTTATAAAAACTTCGCATACTCACTAAATTCGGCATGGAAAATTATTAATCTATGGAGGTTGTTGATTATAGTGATCAACACAAGTGTAGCTACAGGCATGCCGCGCCACTTCAACTGAAAGCCTGAAGCAAACATTTCGGGAAATATACATAACCCAATTAAAACTCTCAACTGAAGGGAGGCAGACCAGTGAACTATTTATACAAACATGACCGAGGAGTTAAATTAGGGTCTACCACGAAACAAATGCATTTTAGTGGTCAGAGCGGGACTTGAGCCCGCGACCTCCGGATTTGAAGTCCGACACCCTAAGCACTCGGCCATGCTGCATCAAAGGTTTTTTTGTGTGAGTGAAGCTCACACTAAGTTGGCAGCAAAAGTTTGTCTGTCTCAGTACGAGAATCACGTGATCGAAAGAAATTGTACTAAGATGACTGGGCACTAGCTCCTCTAGATGAGAAGATTGAGTGCTAGTAGTTGGCTTGTGTGAGTGGATTCTCTCCCTTCTCCGTGTTCTTCTTTTATAGCTTGTTTTGAGATGCGCGCGTTGTCTGTTTGCATGTATCGAAAATCCATCTTCGTATCCTTCGTAATTTGGTAATTTAGCTTATACTTTATTAATTAAGCTTCCTAATTTGGTGTAGGCTTTGAAAATATTTATTGCCGTTCAGATGTCCATATCGGGAGTTAATTTGCTCACACGAGCCAACATATCAAGACTCGGCTTGTGGTTAGTGCAGGTTGCACAGTGACTGATACATTTTCGCAGGCTAAAATTTATCGGCATGAATGTTCGGCGCAGGTTGCCCTATGTAGAGGTTTTGCACGGCAGCCACGTTGCATGGCAAGAACAAGTATTTTGCACAAGAAAGAATTTTTTTCCATAGGAAAAATAATCTATTGTTCCTGCCATGCAACATGGCTGCCGTACAAAACCTCTATGCAACAAAAAGAGTTACTGTGCTTTCGCAAGCCGAGTGGCCGAGTGATCAGCGTGTCGGACTCGCAATCCGGCGGTCCCGGGTTCGAGTCCCGCTCTGACCACTATCTGGATTTAGTATATACTAACTAAAACAGTGGATAGTGTTAAGGTCATTCCCCAGTATTGCATTGCGCATCCCTACTGCGCATAATTTTACGCGTGATTAGCGCGCGCGCATTAGAAAATGGCGGCTTTTTCTTTAGGACTGGACCTCGCCGAAGAGATAAATCGTCATTTTCTCGAAAACGACTACGGTGACCTATCATTTTTTTCTGTCGTTTTGAATTGAGTAGTAAATTTCTCTATGTAAAATAAATATGGGTCAATTCTCAGTGTTGAGAAAAAAAAACAATCGTCGGAAACGTGAATTTAGCAAGCAATCGTGGTGCTTTTATAAGGATTTATATGGTATAAACGAGGTGCTGTTGCTCCTAAACGAACATGGGGACCCCTCATTTTTATTTCCAAATTTAAGTTCCTGTAATATAAACAATCAATTGGCAAAGTTTGAGAAAAATCTCAGTGTAGGTTCTATTTCAGTGGAATGACCTTAAACGCACGCGCTGGTTGGCTCGTCAAACTCCGGATATCTTGTGCTATTTACCTCCGAGCATGGCGTCCCGGTTTGCAGCTGTGACAAGTGAAGAAATCATCCAAATTAATTTTTGTGGTGTATATTATCTCACTGTTTTAGTATATACTAAAACAGCTATTCACCGAAGTGGAGGTGGCTAGCGTTGGATATTTACCTCGCCGCTTAGCGGCTCGGTAAATATCCACCGCTAGCCACCTCCACTTCGGTGAATAGTTTGTTAATTGTTTCTCGGTAGCCCCGAGTTCAAATCCCCAGCCACGCTTGTAAATAGCCAACTGGTTGGCCTCCTACCAGTTGGGATTCTTAACAGCGTTATGTTCAATTTGAAATATTTGTTTCAGTTGTGTTTGCTCGGCCCCACTAGCACTTGTGCTATAAACACTGCCTAAGGTAAATAAAGGTCTTATTAAAAAGGTCTTATCTCGCTGGCCAACATTAATATGGCTTGATGTGATATGTAGGCAGTTCTTCTAAGTGAGACATATTGTCAGGGATTGTCAGAAACTCTCAGAAACTGAAAAAGACTATATTTCACTTGCAATGTACTTGCATTGTTAGAAATACACTTGGACATCAGTTTTTACAGGCATCCTGTTGTCGCCTTTTCAAGATTAAAAGTTTGTATGCGAATCTCGGTTCAACAAGGATTGGATTTCATAATGATTTCGTGAATGCAACTACGTACACTAAGTAGTTACCCTTATACTGCTTTTAAGGATCAGTTCTGGATTACATATCATGTATGATGCGCGTGATCCTTTTTACGGACAACGAAGTCGTATTGTGGAAAGTTTGTTACACTGATTCTCAGAGCCAAGACGTTAATTCTCATGCCAAAATTGAAACAAATTGTTACACAATATAAAATGTGGAATGAAGTGATGCTTTGGTTGACACGAATAATGGGCTGCAATGAGTAAATTCCATTACTTATAAGGCAAATTAATGATGCGCAGGAAAATCTATACCCTACAATTTTTGATGTCCCTGAGTCGACCGTCATCTTTTGTAAATTACAGCATGCATGAAATGGACACGCACCACAACAAAACGTAACGCTCTAAACGTAACCACTATCTAAAATTACTTGCAAGTGGTTTCCAGAATAAATAACTTGGTTTTTTTTAAACGAATCTCGAGGTAAAATACTTTCCACAACACATTGGATATCAAAACAAAAACTGTAGAGGGAAATGTTCAAAATAAGAATACGACTCCAAATAACTAAAATACTATTTCTGAATAAAATTTCTCATATAACTCCGATTATGATTGTATAAATATCATGGTGTTTTAAAATGACGTTTAAAAGCTTGCCTTTGAAAAGTGTTTTAAGTATTGCAATATTAAAATAGGGTTGACAAGGTTATGTGCTTTAATAAGGTCGACAAGGTCAATTCATGCCTCGCAGGTTCGTTCTTTCAGCATCTGAATTTCTTTACAAAATCTTATCAGCTTCAGTGCAACAGAAAGAGAAACCATCTCACTCAAAACCCTCTCACGACAATCAAAACACAAAACTATACAATATTTACAGGTTAACGCACTCAGCGAGTGAATTATCGGGATTTACCTGCACGAGATCATTAACAATGAACGAGAAATTTCAATACCGCACGAGGCCGCCGAGTGCGGTATTAAAAATTTCGAGTTCATTGTTAGTGAACGAGTGCAGGCAAATCCCGATAATTCACGAGCAATGAGTGCGTTAACATTTTTATTATTCAAATTGAATACACTGCAAACAAAAATCGTCAGGGAGGTTGTTTCGTCACAACCCAATGTCACGTGGCACAAATCAACCAACCAGAGAATCGGAATTCGTACAGTGTATGAAAGTTGAATAATAATATTTGATAATTTCCAGGTCAAATGCAGATCATTCTTTGTAAGACTCTGTCTTTCTCTTGCCATCCCCTTCTGCAAATTTAATCAATGAATTTTCCCCCACTCTTATCTCACGTTCTCATGGGTAAAGCAGTAAATCAGCATTGTGGGTTCACACTTCCATTGGACAACGTCTCCTAATTTATATGATTTATAGCACATTTATAACCACCCAAATCGATACCCAGGGATTTTATGTAGCACTATATTTTTATTTCGTATACAATAAAGCAAAGACCGTCATTGATGTAAAAAAGCTCCCTTCCTCTGAAGGTCTTTCACAACTGAAAATATTTCCCATCAAAAGAAGGGCAACACTGCGAAAACGGTCCAGAGTAACGTAACAGCGGCGCTAACGGACGCGGGTAGTCAGACTACCTATTATCTATAAAACACACTAACAAATTTTTCCTGCCTTACAGGCGTAAACGGGGAAGGGGTAGCGATCGGGTGGCTAAAAAAGCGAATAAAAAGGGGATGGTGCAGCATCCCATTTCGATAAAGAAGCCTGCTTCCAATAAGCAGCCCAGTAATTTCCTTAACGACCCTAAAAATATTCAAAAAAGCAAAAAGAACGCTACGCACACACGGGTACGCAGTGCGGACCTATCTACACAGTATTGAATATCGTTGATATTGCGAAACATCGGTATAAAAGGTCCATTGTTCCTACGTAATTTACCAACAGAGTGCTTCAGTGAATATGCATTGCTTCAGTGAATATGCATAGACTTTAGATGTAATAGCAAGCAAACAGTCTGTTCTCCATCCCTTAGTGTCTGATTCGAAAGGTACGTTTCATTGTTATTCCACTCGGGGTGTGTAACGTTCTGGTCTTTTCACTGAAATAGCATAATATGTATCAGACTAAGTTTAGCATATATATTTTTAAATATGCTCATTTTCTTGAGGTTGTTTGTAGTCTCCTGATCTTTCGGTGTTAAGATATTGTAAAGCATTCTCTTAGAAAGAAAGAAATCTCTCGGCATTTCATGCAGCTTTCCTTATGACCGGGAATACCTCGCGAAGAACGTTATTATGGAGACAGTCGCCCCACGTTTATCAATTTGTTTGTAGTTAGGGCGATTTTAGGGCACGAACGTAGCCTGTAGTTATCGATCGCATTACTGTCGCATAAATATTAAGTAAGCAATTTACGAGGCCCTGGACTTAGGGTTAGGCCGTCCTTTACTCCATCTCACGGTATCTATCACTGGTTCAACAACTTTGCTATTGTAGTAACCTTTTATCAACTGCTAATTCATTTAAAGCGGGTTTTCACCAGCGACGGAGTCACAGTGAGCATACGATCGAGAGGCGAGCCGCGAGAGCTCCTCGTTTCTTTATCTAGTTCGTGTGATATATTTTGAGTTCCGCGCACGGAGGATTTCAGGAACAATAATCGACTACTCGTGGTCTAGTCACAGTCAAAATCGTAGAAACGCCTACGACCTATTATATAGTGAAAATTGAAAATCGAAAGTCCTAAGCGAAGTCATGTGCTCTGAAGCATGTACGAAATGGGAAAAAAAGAAAAAAACGCTAAAGAAGTCGGCTTTCTTTCGCCTGTCCAAAACCTTTTCAGTGATGTTTGAACCCAAACAGGGTGTAGACAAAACGTGGGGTAGGCCATGGCCTAGGCCAAGGCCATGGCCTACCCTGTGGCCTACTCTATGGCCTACCGGTGGTCAAATTTAAAAAAAAAACGCAGAGCATCGCCGCAAATAATTGAACGTTAGGACTGTCTCACCAACGAGTTTCTTCTGCTGTTTTGGCGGCCACGGTTTGATCAGTATTAACCTACTGATAGAATAAGGAATGGAGGAGCAGGCTGCCGGATAAACTCAACCTTGGGCAAACATCATCACTACTAGTGTGACCATCGCGTGACAGTAAGAAAAACCAGCAGTCGTTGTGGACTGGGTTCCAGTTTCGTTTGGAAACCCTGCTTTTCTCACGCGTAAGATGTCTGAGGACGGCTCGGACGTGAGGTATGTAAAATAAAACCTATTTCTGTTTTAACGAGTGTGAAATAATTTAGTAAGTCTAAACCCGCCGGCAGTGTCTACGATATTAAACAAATTTCGTTTGAAGCTTTCAAATACTGAAACAGTTTTGCGCTTCCATCGCTTCGGTCGTCCGTATAAACTATGGTCCGAGTATAAATGTTAATTCTCACACACTTTTGAAATGAAAAACTGATTTTGTTGAATTCCTTGCTATTTCGCCGAAACGATAATTCTGGAAAGTTTGGTTGAAGTGCTTTCTCTTTCCGCGAATCGACATAATCAAATGCACAAAGTATCGTGGGAACACTGAGCAGTGATTGGTTGTAACTTATTTGCATATTTTTGAGCAAATACTGAACACTTCTACCGGGTTACATTTGCGGCAATGCTCTGCGTTTTTTTTTTTTTTTTTTTTTTTTTTAATTTGACCACCGGTAGGCCATAGAGTAGGCCACAGGGTAGGCCATGGCGTAGGCCATGGCCTACCCCACGTTTTGTCTACACCCGTTTTAGATATCTCTTTGAAAATCACTGAGCCCAACCAACCAAACTGATATAAACTATCCCGTGAAAACAGCTAATTACCTTTATTAAGTGTTTATCACAACACTGAATCTTCACCCAATAGTTGCAGACCACATTATAACATATTACTTATGCTTTCAGATAAATTAGCAATATCTCGGACGTATATATATATGTTATTGGCCGGATGGGAGGTCCGTATAGGGAAAAACTGTGACCGAGGTCTTGAAATGCTGCCCGAGGCCGAGGGCAGCATTTTCAAGCCCGAGGTCACAGTTTTTCCCTATACGGACCGACCCTAAGCCGGCCAATAACATTTTTATCTTTTTTTTCTTGCCGTAAACTGGCTTAGAAGTCGGTTTGTTTACGCAACTTTGCCATTGAATCGGCTTACACGCCGTCTACAACCATTCGCAAAAAATCTAACGAGCGAATAAATCAGATACTTAAAGAAGAAAGATGTATTAAAGAACAGACTTATTTCGAACTACTTTATGCTAGTGCATTTAGTTCCCCAGGTAAGGTCTCCAAAATTGTTTTCCCGGTGTGTAATTTCCTGCAAAGTTTGAAACTGTACTACAAAAACAGTTTTAGTCGATCATTGCGAGTCACTCGCCTGAATTAGACTTTCTACCGTAAATTGAGTAGGGAGCAACTTCAGAATACCCGTCCACTCCATTTACATGTGTCGGTGTGCTTTGATGAACGAGGAATATAACAATAGTTGCTATTCTTATTCAATGAGATGAGGGAAACTCGACTGAAATTGGCTCGGTTTTTACTTAAATATTGTACAGAGACATACAGGATTACGCGCCATTGCAGCACCGAGCAACAAACAGCCAAACAAACTCTCAAATGACGGGAACTTACTAACACGAACTTTTCTTAAAATTAAAATTGACAACTCTGTATCATTTCGTCAGGTGCGTATTAAAAGCAACATTTCTTCAAACTTAAATGGAAAACTCGACCAAGGCACTGCGATATTGTTTCTTTCGGACCTGCAGGGGGTCACTCGGAGTTACTTTCGAGCTTACTCCGAGTTATTCTGAGTCAATGTCGAGTCTGCTCCGAGTTACTCTAAGTTATCGCTCTCAAACTGACGAACGGTGTCTACACATGCAACTTTTTTGGAAAACGTTCCAAGCTTGATCTGTACCACACGTCGTTGGTCTGTGATACTGTGTAGTTTCTGTTTCATTATATTTTTATTGTGGTAACTAAGAAATAGACCACAAGTTTCCATGGTTTATTTAAGCAATAGACCACAAGTTTCTATGGTTTATAAGCTGATAAACCACGCGGGATGTTGATAGAACACGAGAAGAATTTGTAAATCACGAGCCGCAGGCGAGTGATTTACGAATTCTTCGAGTGTTACTCCAACATCCCAAGTGGTTTATCAGCCTATAACCCATAGAAACTTGTGGTCTATTGCTTTTATATAATAATTCACAAGACACGCGATCTTTCCGTGGGTTTACCGGCACAATAAACCATAGCTGATTGACCAATCAGAGCGCGCGTATTGATTTGGTTATTATATAAAGGCTGATAAACCATGCAGGATGTTGGTAGAACAGGAGAAGAATGGCTGTTATTGGAGTTGAGCCTGCTATGAAATATTCCTTTGTTTAGAAAGGCACACAAACGAGGCGAAAGGGTCAATGCAAAGGGGAATTGACCCTTTCGCCTCGTTTGCATGTCAAACCGCTGATAACTGCGATAAGAGCTATTCGTAAATCACGAGCCGCAGAGAGCTGTTTGGAACGAGAATAGTCACAATGGCAGTAACGTTACCTTTGACATCGACATTCAGACAGAGCGACTTGAATTTGCATAAAAGGTCAATCATGCTAAAGATACAAAACAAGGATTTGCCTCGAAGATACCTAAACCTTGCGAAGTTGTTTCTTCAAGTTGAGAAAAGTGAAAAAAGCTTCAAGTTGACTATCAGATAACAACCTTAGTTAGAAGATTTCAAGTTGTTTCTAACTCAGCGGTTACAATTTACCTTCAGAAAGTCTGCTGGAAAAAACTTTTCCACATGAAACAAGTCTCCCTCAATAAACTCCACATCCGGGGACTCTTTAGGCAAAGCATCCAGAATGGAAAGGTTGATGTCAATGGATATCACACGTGACTTGCACCCAAACAGTTTTAACATGTCCGCCATCCAAAGAGCTGAACCTCCCTTGTAGGCGCCAAATTCGATAACTGTTTGAGGTTTGAGTTCCCATAGTAACTGCTGGGTGGCTGTCAGAGATAAGGGATCTTTCATGATCGGCACGCCACGCCAGAACGTCATGTACTTTCCTAAGAAATAAATATAATATATATGTTCTGTACTTTCTTCCTTTAAAATAGAAGAAAAGAAAAGAAAAGAAACTCCCATACTGAAGAACTGAGCGAGCGAATCACGATAACTGAAAGAGCCGTCTCCGTATCTGGTGCCAGAACACGGAGCCTGGCTCTTCCGCCTCTTGCTGGGCACTAATGAGAACAGAATTCAGGCACACTGCCAAAGCCAGTGGGTACTCAGGCACTTGATGGTACTTGGGTCCTTGGAGTTTTTACAGTGCCCCGGTCCAAAGGAAATACCCGAATGGATATTTAGCCCCGGCCAAACGATCGCAACATTTCAACACAACATATCCCAACATTGTTGGCTCAGCATTTGCAAGCTCCGGCCAACGATCGCAACTTTTGAACGCAACATATCGCAGCATTTTTGGGCACAACATGTTGCGCGCGTTTGGTCAGCCTTTTGCGACGTTTTGCGGTTTGTTGGATATTGAAAATCGTACTAGTGCGTATGACGCAACATTGTTGCACGAACCTGGCCAAACGACTACAACATCGTAAGAAAAATTTGACCATTTCAATTTCAGCCAACAACACCCAACATGTTACAACGTGTCGCAACACATCGCAACAGGGTGGCCAACATATACGTATCGTTGAAATCTTACGATCGTTTGGCCGGGGCTAATTACTTGTCCGTGAAATTTGTTTCTGTAAACAAGCAGGCTTTTAGAAAAAAAAAATTGAAAGACATAATTTTCTGTTTCATTTTCAAACTTTAGATTTTGCTTTCACGCCTTTCAACTAAATAGAAGTTGAAAATACATCAATATATGATTTTTGAACTGGCACGCGGATAAAATGCAGTGGCGAACAATAAAAACAATAGAGTGTTTCTGTCGAGGAAATATCGGTCTGATAGTTGCCTCTAGGGAGTTTGGTGTTCCTAAAACTAGCGTATTTGCCCTCGAAGCTTCGCTTTTCGGGTAAATATGCTGCAACCGCCTATATTGTATATATGTTCTTCTCCTTAGCTTCTCACGAGTTACGTAGTTTTGATGCTACCTGCAGCATGTTGTCATCTTTTCCTCAATATTCCCGTAGTACAAATTTTCACCAGAGTAGTTTTTATAGCGCATTTATGCAGCATTGGATCTGCTTACTTCTACACAACCTTATAAGAAGGAGTTAGCTATCTCACATGTCTCACCATGACATAAGTTTCGAATAACGTCAACCTTTAGCACAGAGGTGTCTCTCCTTTCTTCGATTGGAACAAATCTGTTTTTTTCATTCTGGGATAATTCCTCTCTAACTTGTTCTGCCAGTCCCGGGTAATACGTCTTATCTTGAATTTCACACTCCATGTTCTGAAACAAATTTTAAAAAGAAAACGAAACAAAAAGCTGTCACAATGCCTTATACTGTCGCGTTTTGCTGTGTTTTTTTCCCGCTAACACAAGCTAGTAGAAAAACAACTGAGGTTGGTTAAGTGAATAGTGCCGGACAGTACGGTACAGGCGATGCATGCCTCACACTCCTGATCAGGTACACAACTAGCTTGTTCCATACACTATACAGAGCGTATTTATCCATGTTTCCAGCAGCCATGCAAATTTATTGGCACAAAGGAAAGTGTTTACACAAGAAAAGAGTTGAACTCCCACAGGTTTGGTTTGGTACACCAACATGTCCGCCGTTCCATTGTTTTGGAACACCAATATGGCTGCCGTGACATCGTGTGCGTAGGCATCTTAATAGGAAGTTTAGACACCAAGACGGCGACGCCAAAGACAACGTCGATTAAAGTGGTATGATACCCTAAGATATGGTGATGTTCATGAAAAATATACAAGATTATGACCCTTGAACACTTGTCAAAAACATTTGAAACGATCTTGCTAATTTTCCTCTAAACGAGTGTGAAATCATAGTAATAGAAGAAAATTGTTATGAAACCCGACAGAGTTCTTTGTTGTATGTTTTTGTTCGCTTTTTTGGCCTTGACCGTGCACAAAACACAATAGTTGTTTACTCCGTACTGAGGAACTAACCAATAGAAACGTGTTGATTACTGACATAATTCATGCACAGTGTATGAGCGCAAAACAAAAGATTTTGCACTGTCATGGACCTTCCAACCTAAATCTTGACATCTTTGTTTGTTCCTTTGATGTTTGCCGGGCTTCATGACCATCCCTCTTTATAGCTTGTTCCAGGCTCTCGGTAGTTGAGACGACCAAAATAAAAGCGAGCGAGAAAAGCAGCAAGTGGGGACTAAGGCTAGGGAGGGAGGGAGACAGCCTGTAAGTATTAGGAAAGTAGGCTGTAGTAGGCCTCTATCAGGAAAAGTGCTTATGTAAACGATTGTTCATTCAATAGAGAAAATCAGTCGCCTAGATAGCCAAAGTAAGTCCCAGATGTTTACACTAGTTTCCGGCCGCCATGTTGGTGTCCCACGGAGGTACACCAACATGGCGGCTACGTAGTGGGCTCTGTAAACTTGCGCAAAATATTTCATCGAATATCTGAAGTTAAAGAAAACGCACAAACTTAAAACTTGGAGAAGTGTCTTCTTTATCAATCTCCTATAAACTTCCTATATCATCACAATTTCTTAACGATTTTCGATTATATTTTTATTGCGTGACAGTGCAAGCCAAGAATAGCCAAAAGCAGGATCTCGATCGCGGCTTCGCCGGTCCCAATCGCACCTTCGCTACGAAAAAAATTAACCCTCTGGCACCCAGGGTATCTGTATATCCATATTGGAATTAATCTTTTTTCGGCTCGTGAGCGGGCGGAATTCAACAAATCCCGCAATCTGATTGATTCCTGGAGCGGGCGGAATTTCCTCATACGGACCGCTACAGCGGGCGGAATCCATCGAGCTGAACTAATTTCGTGAATGAATTAGCGATCATCGGCAATCTTTCGCCCTTTTTACACTTCCATAGACGATTAATCAACGCAAGTTTATCTCTGTGGCAAGGAAAGTTACTGTTAGTAAATTCAATTGAATTTTTTGAGGTTTTGAGAGTTTGTTTGGCTGTTTGTTGCTCGGTGCTGCAATGGCGCGTAATCCTGTATGTCTCTGTACAATATTTAAGTAAAAACCGAGCCAATTTCAGTCGAGTTTCCCTCATCTCATTGAATAAGAATAGCAACTATTGTTATATTCCTCGTTCATCAAAGCACACCGACACATGTAAATGGAGTGGACGGGTATTCTGAAGTTGCTCCCTACTCAATTTACGGTAGAAAGTCTAATTCAGGCGAGTGACTCGCAATGATCGACTAAAACTGTTTTTGTAGTACAGTTTCAAACTTTGCAGGAAATTACACACCGGGAAAACAATTTTGGAGACCTTACCTGGGGAACTAAATGCACTAGCATAAAGTAGTTCGAAATAAGTCTGTTCTTTAATACATCTTTCTTCTTTAAGTATCTGATTTATTCGCTCGTTAGATTTTTTGCGAATGGTTGTAGACGGCGTGTAAGCCGATTCAATGGCAAAGTTGCGTAAACAAACCGACTTCTAAGCCAGTTTACGGCAAGAAAAAAAAGATAAAAATGTTATTGGCCGGCTTAGGGTCGGTCCGTATAGGGAAAAACTGTGACCTCGGGCTTGAAAATGCTGCCCTCGGCCTCGGGCAGCATTTTCAAGACCTCGGTCACAGTTTTTCCCTATACGGACCTCCCATCCGGCCAATAACATATATATATACGTCCGAGATATTGCTAATTTATCTGAAAGCATAAGTAATATGTTATAATGTGGTCTGCAACTATTGGGTGAAGATTCAGTGTTGTGATAAACACTTAATAAAGGTAATTAGCTGTTTTCACGGGATAGTTTATATCAGTTTGGTTGGTTGGGCTCAGTGATTTTCAAAGAGATATCTAAAACGGGTGTAGACAAAACGTGGGGTAGGCCATGGCCTACGCCATGGCCTACCCTGTGGCCTACTCTATGGCCTACCGGTGGTCAAATTAAAAAAAAAAAAAAAAAAAAAAAACGCAGAGCATTGCCGCAAATGTAACCCGGTAGAAGTGTTCAGTATTTGCTCAAAAATATGCAAATAAGTTACAACCAATCACTGCTCAGTGTTCCCACGATACTTTGTGCATTTGATTATGTCGATTCGCGGAAAGAGAAAGCACTTCAACCAAACTTTCCAGAATTATCGTTTCGGCGAAATAGCAAGGAATTCAACAAAATCAGTTTTTCATTTCAAAAGTGTGTGAGAATTAACATTTATACTCGGACCATAGTTATACGGACGACCGAAGCGATGGAAGCGCAAAACTGTTTCAGTATTTGAAAGCTTCAAACGAAATTTGTTTAATATCGTAGACACTGCCGGCGGGTTTAGACTTACTAAATTATTTCACACTCGTTAAAACAGAAATAGGTTTTATTTTACATACCTCACGTCCGAGCCGTCCTCAGACATCTTACGCGTGAGAAAAGCAGGGTTTCCAAACGAAACTGGAACCCAGTCCACAACGACTGCTGGTTTTTCTTACTGTCACGCGATGGTCACACTAGTAGTGATGATGTTTGCCCAAGGTTGAGTTTATCCGGCAGCCTGCTCCTCCATTCCTTATTCTATCAGTAGGTTAATACTGATCAAACCGTGGCCGCCAAAACAGCAGAAGAAACTCGTTGGTGAGACAGTCCTAACGTTCAATTATTTGCGGCGATGCTCTGCGTTTTTTTTTAAATTTGACCACCGGTAGGCCATAGAGTAGGCCACAGGGTAGGCCATGGCCTTGGCCTAGGCCATGGCCTACCCCACGTTTTGTCTACACCCTGTTTGGGTTCAAACATCACTGAAAAGGGTTTCTTACTTAAATATTGCTACAGAGACATACAGGATTACGCGCCATTGCAGCACCGAGCAACAAACAGCCAAACAAACTCTCAAAACCTCAAAAATTCAATTGAATTACTAACAGTAACTTTCCTTGCCACAGAGATAAACTTGCGTTGATTAATCGTCTATGGAAGTGTAAAAAGGGCGAAAGATTGCCGATGATCGCTAATTCATTCACGAAATTAGTTCAGCTCGATGGATTCCGCCCGCTGTAGCGGTCCGTATGAGGAAATTCCGCCCGCTCCAGGAATCAATCAGATTGCGGGATTTGTTGAATTCCGCCCGCTCACGAGCCGAAAAAAGATTAATTCCAATATGGATATACAGATACCCTGGGTGCCAGAGGGTTAATTTTTTTCGTAGCGAAGGTGCGATTGGGACCGGCGAAGCCGCGATCGAGATCCTGCTTTTGGCTATTCTTGGCTTGCACTGTCACGCAATAAAAATATAATCGAAAATCGTTAAGAAATTGTGATGATATAGGAAGTTTATAGGAGATTGATAAAGAAGACACTTCTCCAAGTTTTAAGTTTGTGCGTTTTCTTTAACTTCAGATATTCGATGAAATATTTTGCGCAAGTTTACAGAGCCCACTACGTAGCCGCCATGTTGGTGTACCTCCGTGGGACACCAACATGGCGGCCGGAAACTAGTGTAAACATCTGGGACTTACTTTGGCTATCTAGGCGACTGATTTTCTCTATTGAATGAACAATCGTTTACATAAGCACTTTTCCTGATAGAGGCCTACTACAGCCTACTTTCCTAATACTTACAGGCTGTCTCCCTCCCTCCCTAGCCTTAGTCCCCACTTGCTGCTTTTCTCGCTCGCTTTTATTTTGGTCGTCTCAACTACCGAGAGCCTGGAACAAGCTATAAAGAGGGATGGTCATGAAGCCCGGCAAACATCAAAGGAACAAACAAAGATGTCAAGATTTAGGTTGGAAGGTCCATGACAGTGCAAAATCTTTTGTTTTGCGCTCATACACTGTGCATGAATTATGTCAGTAATCAACACGTTTCTATTGGTTAGTTCCTCAGTACGGAGTAAACAACTATTGTGTTTTGTGCACGGTCAAGGCCAAAAAAGCGAACAAAAACATACAACAAAGAACTCTGTCGGGTTTCATAACAATTTTCTTCTATTAACTATGATTTCACACTCGTTTAGAGGAAAATTAGCAAGATCGTTTCAAATGTTTTTGACAAGTGTTCAAGGGTCATAATCTTGTATATTTTTCATGAACATCACCATATCTTAGGGTATCATACCACTTTAATCGACGTTGTCTTTGGCGTCGCCGTCTTGGTGTCTAAACTTCCTATTAAGATGCCTACGCACACGATGTCACGGCAGCCATATTGGTGTTCCAAAACAATGGAACGGCGGACATGTTGGTGTACCAAACCAAACCTGTGGGAGTTCAACTCTTTTCTTGTGTAAACACTTTCCTTTGTGCCAATAAATTTGCATGGCTGCTGGAAACATGGATAAATACGCTCTGTATAGTGTATGGAACAAGCTAGTTGTGTACCTGATCAGGAGTGTGAGGCATGCATCGCCTGTACCGTACTGTCCGGCACTATTCACTTAACCAACCTCAGTTGTTTTCTACTAGCTTGTGTTAGCGGGAAAAAAACACAGCAAAACGCGACAGTATAAGGCATTGTGACAGCTTTTTGTTTCGTTTTCTTTTTAAAATTTGTTTCAGAACATGGAGTGTGAAATTCAAGATAAGACGTATTACCCGGGACTGGCAGAACAAGTTAGAGAGGAATTATCCCAGAATGAAAAAAACAGATTTGTTCCAATCGAAGAAAGGAGAGACACCTCTGTGCTAAAGGTTGACGTTATTCGAAACTTATGTCATGGTGAGACATGTGAGATAGCTAACTCCTTCTTATAAGGTTGTGTAGAAGTAAGCAGATCCAATGCTGCATAAATGCGCTATAAAAACTACTCTGGTGAAAATTTGTACTACGGGAATATTGAGGAAAAGATGACAACATGCTGCAGGTAGCATCAAAACTACGTAACTCGTGAGAAGCTAAGGAGAAGAACATATATACAATATAGGCGGTTGCAGCATATTTACCCGAAAAGCGAAGCTTCGAGGGCAAATACGCTAGTTTTAGGAACACCAAACTCCCTAGAGGCAACTATCAGACCGATATTTCCTCGACAGAAACACTCTATTGTTTTTATTGTTCGCCACTGCATTTTATCCGCGTGCCAGTTCAAAAATCATATATTGATGTATTTTCAACTTCTATTTAGTTGAAAGGCGTTGAAAGCAAAATCTAAAGTTTGAAAATGAAAACAGAAAATTATGTCTTTCAATTTTTTTTTTCTAAAAGCCTGCTTGTTTACAGAAACAAATTTCACGGACAAGTAATTAGCCCCGGCCAAACGATCGTAAGATTTCAACGATACGTATATGTTGGCCACCCTGTTGCGATGTGTTGCGACACGTTGTAACATGTTGGGTGTTGTTGGCTGAAATTTGAAATGGTCAAATTTTTCTTACGATGTTGTAGTCGTTTGGCCAGGTTCGTGCAACAATGTTGCGTCATACGCACTAGTACGATTTTCAATATCCAACAAACCGCAAAACGTCGCAAAAGGCTGACCAAACGCGCGCAACATGTTGTGCCCAAAAATGCTGCGATATGTTGCGTTCAAAAGTTGCGATCGTTTGGCCGGAGCTTGCAAATGCTGAGCCAACAATGTTGGGATATGTTGTTGTTGAAATGTTGCGATCGTTTGGCCGGGGCTAAATATCCATTCGGGTATTTCCTTTGGACCGGGCACTGTAAAAACTCCAAGGACCCAAGTACCATCAAGTGCCTGAGTACCCACTGGCTTTGGCAGTGTGCCTGAATTCTGTTCTCATTAGTGCCCAGCAAGAGGCGGAAGAGCCAGGCTCCGTGTTCTGGCACCAGATACGGAGACGGCTCTTTCAGTTATCGTGATTCGCTCGCTCAGTTCTTCAGTATGGGAGTTTCTTTTCTTTTCTTTCTTCTATTTTAAAGGAAAGAAAGTACAGAACATATATATTATATTTATTTCTTAGGAAAGTACATGACGTTCTGGCGTGGCGTGCCGATCATGAAAGATCCCTTATCTCTGACAGCCACCCAGCAGTTACTATGGGAACTCAAACCTCAAACAGTTATCGAATTTGGCGCCTACAAGGGAGGTTCAGCTCTTTGGATGGCGGACATGTTAAAACTGTTTGGGTGCAAGTCACGTGTGATATCCATTGACATCAACCTTTCCATTCTGGATGCTTTGCCTAAAGAGTCCCCGGATGTGGAGTTTATTGAGGGAGACTTGTTTCATGTGGAAAAGTTTTTTCCAGCAGACTTTCTGAAGGTAAATTGGTAACCGCTGAGTTAGAAACAACTTGAAATCTTCTAACTAAGGTTGTTATCTGATAGTCAACTTGAAGCTTTTTTCACTTTTCTCAACTTGAAGAAACAACTTCGCAAGGTTTAGGTATCTTCGAGGCAAATCCTTGTTTTGTATCTTTAGCATGATTGACCTTTTATGCAAATTCAAGTCGCTCTGTCTGAATGTCGATGTCAAAGGTAACGTTACTGCCATTGTGACTATTCTCGTTCCAAACAGCTCTCTGCGGCTCGTGATTTACGAATAGCTCTTATCGCAGTTATCAGCGGTTTGACATGCAAACGAGGCGAAAGGGTCAATTCCCCTTTGCATTGACCCTTTCGCCTCGTTTGTGTGCCTTTCTAAACAAAGGAATATTTCATAGCAGGCTCAACTCCAATAACAGCCATTCTTCTCCTGTTCTACCAACATCCTGCATGGTTTATCAGCCTTTATATATAACCAAATCAATACGCGCGCTCTGATTGGTCAATCAGCTATGGTTTATTGTGCCGGTAAACCACGGAAAGATCGCGTGTCTTGTGAATTATTATATAAAAGCAATAGACCACAAGTTTCTATGGGTTATAGGCTGATAAACCACTTGGGATGTTGGTAGAACACTCGAAGAATTCGTAAATCACTCGCCTGCGGCTCGTGATTTACAAATTCTTCTCGTGTTCTATCAACATCCCGCGTGGTTTATCAGCTTATAAACCATAGAAACTTGTGGTCTATTGCTTAAATAAACCATGGAAACTTGTGGTCTATTTCTTAGTTACCACAATAAAAATATAATGAAACAGAAACTACACAGTATCACAGACCAACGACGTGTGGTACAGATCAAGCTTGGGAACGTTTTCCAAAAAGTTGCATGTGTAGACACCGTTCGTCAGTTTGAGAGCGATAACTTAGAGTAACTCGGAGCAGACTCGACATTGACTCAGAATAACTCGGAGTAAGCTCGAAAGTAACTCCGAGTGACCCCCTGCAGGTCCGAAAGAAACAATATCGCAGTGCCTTGGTCGAGTTTTCCATTTAAGTTTGAAGAAATGTTGCTTTTAATACGCACCTGACGAAATGATACAGAGTTGTCAATTTTAATTTTAAGAAAAGTTCGTGTTAGTAAGTTCCCGTCATTTGAGAGTTTGTTTGGCTGTTTGTTGCTCGGTGCTGCAATGGCGCGTAATCCTGTATGTCTCTGTACAATATTTAAGTAAAAACCGAGCCAATTTCAGTCGAGTTTCCCTCATCTCATTGAATAAGAATAGCAACTATTGTTATATTCCTCGTTCATCAAAGCACACCGACACATGTAAATGGAGTGGACGGGTATTCTGAAGTTGCTCCCTACTCAATTTACGGTAGAAAGTCTAATTCAGGCGAGTGACTCGCAAATGATCGACTAAAACTGTTTTTGTAGTACAGTTTCAAACTTTGCAGGAAATTACACACCGGGAAAACAATTTTGGAGACCTTACCTGGGGAACTAAATGCACTAGCATAAAGTAGTTCGAAATAAGTCTGTTCTTTAATACATCTTTCTTCTTTAAGTATCTGATTTATTCGCTCGTTAGATTTTTTGCGAATGGTTGTAGACGGCGTGTAAGCCGATTCAATGGCAAAGTTGCGTAAACAAACCGACTTCTAAGCCAGTTTACGGCAAGAAAAAAAAGATAAAAATGTTATTGGCCGGCTTAGGGTCGGTCCGTATAGGGAAAAACTGTGACCTCGGGCTTGAAAATGCTGCCCTCGGCCTCGGGCAGCATTTCAAGACCTCGGTCACAGTTTTTCCCTATACGGACTCCCATCGGCCAATAACATATATATATACGTCCGAGATATTGCTAATTTATCTGAAAGCATAAGTAATATGTTATAATGTGGTCTGCAACTATTGGGTGAAGATTCAGTGTTGTGATAAACACTTAATAAAGGTAATTAGCTGTTTTCACGGGATAGTTTATATCAGTTTGGTTGGTTGGGCTCAGTGATTTTCAAAGAGATATCTAAAACGGGTGTAGACAAAACGTGGGGTAGGCCATGGCCTACGCCATGGCCTACCCTGTGGCCTACTCTATGGCCTACCGGTGGTCAAATTAAAAAAAAAAAAAAAAAAAAAAAAAACGCAGAGCATTGCCGCAAATGTAACCCGGTAGAAGTGTTCAGTATTTGCTCAAAAATATGCAAATAAGTTACAACCAATCACTGCTCAGTGTTCCCACGATACTTTGTGCATTTGATTATGTCGATTCGCGGAAAGAGAAAGCACTTCAACCAAACTTTCCAGAATTATCGTTTCGGCGAAATAGCAAGGAATTCAACAAAATCAGTTTTTCATTTCAAAAGTGTGTGAGAATTAACATTTATACTCGGACCATAGTTTATACGGACGACCGAAGCGATGGAAGCGCAAAACTGTTTCAGTATTTGAAAGCTTCAAACGAAATTTGTTTAATATCGTAGACACTGCCGGCGGGTTTAGACTTACTAAATTATTTCACACTCGTTAAAACAGAAATAGGTTTTATTTTACATACCTCACGTCCGAGCCGTCCTCAGACATCTTACGCGTGAGAAAAGCAGGGTTTCCAAACGAAACTGGAACCCAGTCCACAACGACTGCTGGTTTTTCTTACTGTCACGCGATGGTCACACTAGTAGTGATGATGTTTGCCCAAGGTTGAGTTTATCCGGCAGCCTGCTCCTCCATTCCTTATTCTATCAGTAGGTTAATACTGATCAAACCGTGGCCGCCAAAACAGCAGAAGAAACTCGTTGGTGAGACAGTCCTAACGTTCAATTATTTGCGGCGATGCTCTGCGTTTTTTTTTTAAATTTGACCACCGGTAGGCCATAGAGTAGGCCACAGGGTAGGCCATGGCCTTGGCCTAGGCCATGGCCTACCCCACGTTTTGTCTACACCCTGTTTGGGTTCAAACATCACTGAAAAGGTTTTGGACAGGCGAAAGAAAGCCGACTTCTTTAGCGTTTTTTTCTTTTTTTCCCATTTCGTACATGCTTCAGAGCACATGACTTCGCTTAGGACTTTCGATTTTCAATTTTCACTATATAATAGGTCGTAGGCGTTTCTACGATTTTGACTGTGACTAGACCACGAGTAGTCGATTATTGTTCCTGAAATCCTCCGTGCGCGGAACTCAAAATATATCACACGAACTAGATAAAGAAACGAGGAGCTCTCGCGGCTCGCCTCTCGATCGTATGCTCACTGTGACTCCGTCGCTGGTGAAAACCCGCTTTAAATGAATTAGCAGTTGATAAAAGGTTACTACAATAGCAAAGTTGTTGAACCAGTGATAGATACCGTGAGATGGAGTAAAGGACGGCCTAACCCTAAGTCCAGGGCCTCGTAAATTGCTTACTTAATATTTATGCGACAGTAATGCGATCGATAACTACAGGCTACGTTCGTGCCCTAAAATCGCCCTAACTACAAACAAATTGATAAACGTGGGGCGACTGTCTCCATAATAACGTTCTTCGCGAGGTATTCCCGGTCATAAGGAAAGCTGCATGAAATGCCGAGAGATTTCTTTCTTTCTAAGAGAATGCTTTACAATATCTTAACACCGAAAGATCAGGAGACTACAAACAACCTCAAGAAAATGAGCATATTTAAAAATATATATGCTAAACTTAGTCTGATACATATTATGCTATTTCAGTGAAAAGACCAGAACGTTACACACCCCGAGTGGAATAACAATGAAACGTACCTTTCGAATCAGACACTAAGGGATGGAGAACAGACTGTTTGCTTGCTATTACATCTAAAGTCTATGCATATTCACTGAAGCAATGCATATTCACTGAAGCACTCTGTTGGTAAATTACGTAGGAACAATGGACCTTTTATACCGATGTTTCGCAATATCAACGATATTCAATACTGTGTAGATAGGTCCGCACTGCGTACCCGTGTGTGCGTAGCGTTCTTTTTGCTTTTTTGAATATTTTTAGGGTCGTTAAGGAAATTACTGGGCTGCTTATTGGAAGCAGGCTTCTTTATCGAAATGGGATGCTGCACCATCCCCTTTTTATTCGCTTTTTTAGCCACCCGATCGCTACCCCTTCCCCGTTTACGCCTGTAAGGCAGGAAAAATTTGTTAGTGTGTTTTATAGATAATAGGTAGTCTGACTACCCGCGTCCGTTAGCGCCGCTGTTACGTTACTCTGGACCGTTTTCGCAGTGTTGCCCTTCTTTTGATGGGAAATATTTTCAGTTGTGAAAGACCTTCAGAGGAAGGGAGCTTTTTTACATCAATGACGGTCTTTGCTTTATTGTATACGAAATAAAAATATAGTGCTACATAAAATCCCTGGGTATCGATTTGGGTGGTTATAAATGTGCTATAAATCATATAAATTAGGAGACGTTGTCCAATGGAAGTGTGAACCCACAATGCTGATTTACTGCTTTACCCATGAGAACGTGAGATAAGAGTGGGGGAAAATTCATTGATTAAATTTGCAGAAGGGGATGGCAAGAGAAAGACAGAGTCTTACAAAGAATGATCTGCATTTGACCTGGAAATTATCAAATATTATTATTCAACTTTCATACACTGTACGAATTCCGATTCTCTGGTTGGTTGATTTGTGCCACGTGACATTGGGTTGTGACGAAACAACCTCCCTGACGATTTTTGTTTGCAGTGTATTCAATTTGAATAATAAAAATGTTAACGCACTCATTGCTCGTGAATTATCGGGATTTGCCTGCACTCGTTCACTAACAATGAACTCGAAATTTTTAATACCGCACTCGGCGGCCTCGTGCGGTATTGAAATTTCTCGTTCATTGTTAATGATCTCGTGCAGGTAAATCCCGATAATTCACTCGCTGAGTGCGTTAACCTGTAAATATTGTATAGTTTTGTGTTTTGATTGTCGTGAGAGGGTTTTGAGTGAGATGGTTTCTCTTTCTGTTGCACTGAAGCTGATAAGATTTTGTAAAGAAATTCAGATGCTGAAAGAACGAACCTGCGAGGCATGAATTGACCTTGTCGACCTTATTAAAGCACATAACCTTGTCAACCCTATTTTAATATTGCAATACTTAAAACACTTTTCAAAGGCAAGCTTTTAAACGTCATTTTAAAACACCATGATATTTATACAATCATAATCGGAGTTATATGAGAAATTTTATTCAGAAATAGTATTTTAGTTATTTGGAGTCGTATTCTTATTTTGAACATTTCCCTCTACAGTTTTTGTTTTGATATCCAATGTGTTGTGGAAAGTATTTTACCTCGAGATTCGTTTAAAAAAAACCAAGTTATTTATTCTGGAAACCACTTGCAAGTAATTTTAGATAGTGGTTACGTTTAGAGCGTTACGTTTTGTTGTGGTGCGTGTCCATTTCATGCATGCTGTAATTTACAAAAGATGACGGTCGACTCAGGGACATCAAAAATTGTAGGGTATAGATTTTCCTGCGCATCATTAATTTGCCTTATAAGTAATGGAATTTACTCATTGCAGCCCATTATTCGTGTCAACCAAAGCATCACTTCATTCCACATTTTATATTGTGTAACAATTTGTTTCAATTTTGGCATGAGAATTAACGTCTTGGCTCTGAGAATCAGTGTAACAAACTTTCCACAATACGACTTCGTTGTCCGTAAAAAGGATCACGCGCATCATACATGATATGTAATCCAGAACTGATCCTTAAAAGCAGTATAAGGGTAACTACTTAGTGTACGTAGTTGCATTCACGAAATCATTATGAAATCCAATCCTTGTTGAACCGAGATTCGCATACAAACTTTTAATCTTGAAAAGGCGACAACAGGATGCCTGTAAAAACTGATGTCCAAGTGTATTTCTAACAATGCAAGTACATTGCAAGTGAAATATAGTCTTTTTCAGTTTCTGAGAGTTTCTGACAATCCCTGACAATATGTCTCACTTAGAAGAACTGCCTACATATCACATCAAGCCATATTAATGTTGGCCAGCGAGATAAGACCTTTTTAATAAGACCTTTATTTACCTTAGGCAGTGTTTATAGCACAAGTGCTAGTGGGGCCGAGCAAACACAACTGAAACAAATATTTCAAATTGAACATAACGCTGTTAAGAATCCCAACTGGTAGGAGGCCAACCAGTTGGCTATTTACAAGCGTGGCTGGGGATTTGAACTCGGGGCTACCGAGAAACAATTAACAAACTATTCACCGAAGTGGAGGTGGCTAGCGGTGGATATTTACCGAGCCGCTAAGCGGCGAGGTAAATATCCAACGCTAGCCACCTCCACTTCGGTGAATAGCTGTTTTAGTATATACTAAAACAGTGAGATAATATACACCACAAAAATTAATTTGGATGATTTCTTCACTTGTCACAGCTGCAAACCGGGACGCCATGCTCGGAGGTAAATAGCACAAGATATCCGGAGTTTGACGAGCCAACCAGCGCGTGCGTTTAAGGTCATTCCACTGAAATAGAACCTACACTGAGATTTTTCTCAAACTTTGCCAATTGATTGTTTATATTACAGGAACTTAAATTTGGAAATAAAAATGAGGGGTCCCCATGTTCGTTTAGGAGCAACAGCACCTCGTTTATACCATATAAATCCTTATAAAAGCACCACGATTGCTTGCTAAATTCACGTTTCCGACGATTGTTTTTTTTCTCAACACTGAGAATTGACCCATATTTATTTTACATAGAGAAATTTACTACTCAATTCAAAACGACAGAAAAAAATGATAGGTCACCGTAGTCGTTTTCGAGAAAATGACGATTTATCTCTTCGGCGAGGTCCAGTCCTAAAGAAAAAGCCGCCATTTTCTAATGCGCGCGCGCTAATCACGCGTAAAATTATGCGCAGTAGGGATGCGCAATGCAATACTGGGGAATGACCTTAACACTATCCACTGTTTTAGTTAGTATATACTAAATCCAGATAGTGGTCAGAGCGGGACTCGAACCCGGGACCGCCGGATTGCGAGTCCGACACGCTGATCACTCGGCCACTCGGCTTGCGAAAGCACAGTAACTCTTTTTGTTGCATAGAGGTTTTGTACGGCAGCCATGTTGCATGGCAGGAACAATAGATTATTTTTCCTATGGAAAAAAATTCTTTCTTGTGCAAAATACTTGTTCTTGCCATGCAACGTGGCTGCCGTGCAAAACCTCTACATAGGGCAACCTGCGCCGAACATTCATGCCGATAAATTTTAGCCTGCGAAAATGTATCAGTCACTGTGCAACCTGCACTAACCACAAGCCGAGTCTTGATATGTTGGCTCGTGTGAGCAAATTAACTCCCGATATGGACATCTGAACGGCAATAAATATTTTCAAAGCCTACACCAAATTAGGAAGCTTAATTAATAAAGTATAAGCTAAATTACCAAATTACGAAGGATACGAAGATGGATTTTCGATACATGCAAACAGACAACGCGCGCATCTCAAAACAAGCTATAAAAGAAGAACACGGAGAAGGGAGAGAATCCACTCACACAAGCCAACTACTAGCACTCAATCTTCTCATCTAGAGGAGCTAGTGCCCAGTCATCTTAGTACAATTTCTTTCGATCACGTGATTCTCGTACTGAGACAGACAAACTTTTGCTGCCAACTTAGTGTGAGCTTCACTCACACAAAAAAACCTTTGATGCAGCATGGCCGAGTGCTTAGGGTGTCGGACTTCAAATCCGGAGGTCGCGGGCTCAAGTCCCGCTCTGACCACTAAAATGCATTTGTTTCGTGGTAGACCCTAATTTAACTCCTCGGTCATGTTTGTATAAATAGTTCACTGGTCTGCCTCCCTTCAGTTGAGAGTTTTAATTGGGTTATGTATATTTCCCGAAATGTTTGCTTCAGGCTTTCAGTTGAAGTGGCGCGGCATGCCTGTAGCTACACTTGTGTTGATCACTATAATCAACAACCTCCATAGATTAATAATTTTCCATGCCGAATTTAGTGAGTATGCGAAGTTTTTATAAAATTAGCCAGTTTGGGTGCCCCCTGGCATTTATTTCTTTGTAAAAATTTGCAAGCCGAGTTTGAGGTCTCATATTAGTCATGCGTTTGCAACGGATTCTTCAGAGGAGACTTCACGTATTTACTAAAATGTCGCGGCATAGTAAATCGAGTGGTGAGGCCTATATTTTGCTTGAATGAGTATTACAGTGAAACCTGTATCAAGCGGACCTTACACTAAGCGGAAACCCTCTATTAAGTGAACACCAGCTGAAGTCCTAAAAATAAACCTGCCTCTAGCGGACACCTCACCTTTTAGCGGACACGGACACCAATTTTAAACCATTTTGTTGCACAAAACCTGCAATAAGCGGACTCTTCAAAACTTTTTTACTACTTAACGGTCTAGCTGAGACACTCCTTTAACATTGTTCAGTGATGTCATTATAAAGCTTAGTGATTATTCCGATTGATGCATTGACTGAATGGACATTCTCTGGCGAGCAGTGCTTCATCTCCCATTGTGTTAACGGGTTTACCTCGGTGTGAAAAAAACCTTTGTTTTGTAGCTATTATTAGTGTTAGGGTCACTGGTGAGTATTACAAGTTCTTACAGTGCGGAAGAGATTGTTGTACTGTGTTACAAAGGAGCTAATTAATAATTAACTATTATTGCACAACATATCAGAACCTCTTTCGAACGGAAATGAACACTGTATTAAGCGGACACTAGTGAGGGTCCCAAAGGTGTCCGCTAAATGCAGGTTTCACTGGATAATAATTTTTGAATGAGTGTTATAATAATTTTTGCACGAGTGTTTCACTGGAAAATACGCCACTCAAACTCTTTCGAAAGAAGATTAGCGCTACCCATGACTAAATCATCCTAATCCACGGACTAAATTTATTTTTCGGTTAAATTCGCTGTTCCAGCACTACTCCAAGGATTAAACTAAGGGATAAATTTAACACATCTAGCGAGGTGGATTGACTAGCTAATCGAAAGTCAATATGGGGGACTTACAGTTTGTTGATTTTCCTAGTTAATGCAGGGTAAGGAAAGAAAAGCAAGAAGCAATAAACTTCAACATCTTCAAAATGTAATTTTAATGTCAAACACAGGGAGTGCTTGCGCGATCACCCGAGCCAGAGAGCCGGCTCATGATAAAATAGAATTCGTCGCTCACTAGCCGCTGTATAATAAAAGGAAAGATCAGTGGTGGGGCAGTAAAGGCCTTTCTGGCCTCATAAAGTCGAGTATTTTATGGACAATAAAATCTTGTTAAAGTTTCCTTTACTGCCAAACTTGCTTAATTGTTCTTCAAAAAGTTGTTTATCTCATTCGGCAGAATTAAGATAATTATTATACAATAAACTCTCTAACTCTTTTCTGATTGGCCGAAACTTGGCCGTGACTTCATAACTGCAGATTATACAATAATCATGTCAAGGTCACGGGTAATCATGTCATGAATGACCGCAGTGCATGATTTCCAAGGGTAATCATGTCAACTTCGCGCGACTCGTGTTGCTTACCGTCAGTGAAGAAGCAGAAACATGACTTCCAAGTTTATGCGTTCAATGTATAATAAAACAACTATTAGATTCGGTTTTTGTGATATCCCGAACAATCAAGGTCTCTGTAAGGGTTATCAGCCTCAGCCTTCGGCTTCGGCTAATAACCCCCACCTCGACCTTGATTATTCTGGATATCACAAAAACCTCATCCAACAATTGTTTATTATTACACATTTCAGTCACCATCTGTCTTCTCATTGGCTAAAAGCTTACAGTTAGTTCTGGGAAACAGCGCAACCTACAGATTATTCACGAATCTGTAGATTCGGTTTTTGTTATCAGCCTCAGCCTTCGGCTTCGGCTGATAACACTTACCTCGACCTTGATTATTCCGGATATCACAAAAACCTCATCCAATAATTGTTTAAAAAATGTTTCTCATTTATGTATTTTCGGACGGTAGGTCTTTTCAGGTATTTAAAGCATGGTGCTGGCCATGCGTTCAAATTTTTAGGCTGGTCTTATCCAGCCACATCTATTGTTTTGCTTTCTGAGATACCAATCTTGAAACTTTGTCCCCTTGCGCCCCATACATGTGTTGTGGCAACGCGTGTCTCGGCGGGCAAGTAAGTTAAGTACGGACTTGATATGGTGAACGGGTCATTTTGCAATATATGTTCTTTGGCTCCTGGGCTGGCGTTAAATATCTTCGCTGCACAGTGCTGATGAGTCCCAGGAAGGACAAAAAAGCTGTCCACTGTTGCGATCCTGCTTTATCGGTTCTTGTCATGTTTGGTGTCTCAAAACGCCTTTCAAATAGTTTCAGTCTTGCAGTCTATTGTTTGTCTGAACTTGAGCCCGCAATATGATCACGTGATGCTCGTCAACGGATACCTTGTTTGACAGGTGTCAATAGGTCACAACATGGGTGTCCAATATTAAAGAAGCAGCCATGATAACCGTGAGAAAATAAACTTATGGGGTTCCTTTTTTTCTTATACAAGTATGGGGCTTCGCTTGGTGACCCTTGCGGCCGTCAGAGCTCCGCTATTATAACAAGGGTTCTACAAGTAACTGCCAACTTGTATGGGCAATTAAAAACCTATAACTAATTTCAAAAAACAAATAATACACATTTGATGAACATCTAATACCGTTCAAATTAAAATGTGCGCAAGAATACTTGCTGGGATGTATGCAAAGAAATAGCTCTGTTTCTTTCTTCACTTTTTGGGAATATTTAACAATTATTTACCCAGGGACGTGGAGGTAAATAGTGGTTACCGAGCCGCGAAGAGGCCAGGTAATATAAATATCCACCACTTTCAATGACACTGAGGTGAATAATTGTTTAAGTATAAACCACACAAGCTGAATAACTAGCGGACCAGAGAGTAACTTAATTTGTGACAATATGCCGAGAAAAGCCACTTTGTTTTTCTTCGGCTGCTCGGAGGTGAATAGTACTTGACTAATCACCTCCTAGCTAGCCAATCAGCGTGCGCGAAAAGCACCATTCACTTGTGTGGTATATACTTAACTTTGATAGCACAATTATACCACACCTTACAGCATTATCTTCGAAGTAGCGGACAAATATGAGTGAGAGTGAAGACAAAAATCTCTTTTATTAATATCTTGTTGTAACCCTGATGTTTACATTCTATGAAAACTTTTGTTGGCCAACATAAAGCAATTATATAATTGATCGCAAAAACACAAATTGCAAGTGTTCCTTCTAAACTCTCTTCAGGTAACCATTCATGTTCCATGTTGCATTGTATCTGAAAAAAATAAATAAAGAGGCTCAAGTTAAAGTTAAGTTCTGGCTGTGAACGTTGTAAGCACAATAAGGAATAGCACACAAACTGCAGTGACACACATGAGAATAAAACGCATATGGGAAAACAAAATTATTTAACTTGGCGTTTCATATGTTCGACGTACATCTTCAGAAGTACATTTAGAATACAAGTAACAACTAAATTTAAATTTAAGATAAGCAACTACTTTAACAATAACAATGGCAAAAGATGAGAATAAAATTGCATATAAAAGGTGCGTATTAACTAATACAGATAAAGCTGAAAGGATGAAAGATGAGATGAAGAGATGAAATATGAAAGGAAAGCCAAGCCGAAGACTTTTATGGGCGCTTTGCACGATTTGGTCACATGGTACATAATTAATTATGCTGGGGAGCAAGTTACACAGTAGGACTTCCAAAACAAAAGAACTCGTACCAGTCCAACCCGACTTTCTTTTGTTTTGGATGTTCTACGGTGTAACTGCGTCCCAGCATATTTCATTACGTTGACCGCTGTCCAGGCACAGGTTTTCGATTGGATCGCAGGTACAAGCCAGGTTAACTAATTTATATTAGGAGCTCCCTTTTTAGAGTTGGCTAGATCTATAAATTACATTTATTGCTGGTTTTCACTGTCACGCAACGAAAAAATAAAATAAAAACTATTGAATATTGGTGATTTCATAGGAAATTAATGGCTTATCTACTTTGATGAGTCGCAAGTTAGCCGTCAAAATGTTTCACACAAATTCATAGAGCTCAGTATGGAAACGCCATAGTTGTGTCGTGGAGAGGGACACAGTAATGGCGGCCGGAAATCAATGAAAACATCTGGAATTCACTTCTGCTATAAAAATCGATCTGTTCGCCCTTTTGACCTAGCAAATATCCACATAAACACTTTTCACAATACCTCAGCAGTTAAGATTGTTAAAAATCGCTGAATGAGCATTTTTTTTTCAAACATACGTGACACATTCTATCGGCCATCTTGATGTCCTGTGGCGTGAAAACACCGAATTTCAAAATGCCCTACAATAAAAACGAAGCTTGCTATCGAACTGAAAACCTTCAAAAGGAAATGTAATTAGGATGTTCAATAACCAAAGAAAGCTGAAAACTCAGGGGCTCTGCGATTTTACATTTTAGAATATTGATGACGTCACGTGAAAACAAAGAATACAAAAAAAGTTAGTAAAGAAATTAGGGCGTTTACCGTGGAGAAGGTTCCGAAATTGCTTAAAACAAGTTGACGTGGATGAGAACTCTCTCAAGAACTGATAAGTAACTCGATACTTACGGTCTAGAACACTCAGCTCATCATACACATTTTTTTCTTAACCCTGTTAACCTTAACCTAAAGACTTATGGATCCAAAGTATTTTCCGTCTCAGCTCCAGAAATTTGGAACAAACTACTTAATACTATGCGTTTATGCAATAACCCGCAAGTCTTTTTAAACGTAAACTGAAGACGTGTCTTTTCAAAAATTATTATTTTAGCTAGAAGGAATTTTTAATTTATTTTATTTTTCATCATTGTTCTCTTATTTTTTTATCGGCTAAAACCTCTTTTTTCTAGCTCTTTTACTTTTTGCAAAGCGCTTAGATCAGATCTGAATTCTTTCATTCACACAATATACTGAAAGATTTAAATCGAAGTTTATCTCTTTCTTGGTGGAAGGTCTCCTCCTTCCGTTACACCCCTCTCTCTCCTTCCCATTGTAGTCAATACATCTAACAAATTTCTCACCCGTAAAAGTCGGTGTACCTCTGATCCACAAAATATTTTTGACAACGACCCGTTAAGAATTTCTTCAGTGCGTTCAGCTTAGCCTGACCAGTTTCTGGAAAACCGGGCATATCTTTAAGACCTTGATTGCTGTCGAAAGGAATACCCGAATGCGTGTCCTCGACACATATGTAGTCACCAGGCTTCATGAAAGCATCGAAGTACTCGAACACCTTTACCATGTTCACATGTGCATCCTCCATTAGCAACCATGGACGAGGCAAATTCTGCAGTGAAAAGTCATTTACGGTCAATAATAATCAAGTGATTTCTTAAAACACTGAACACACGGTCATCATTGGTCCTTTTTATACTAGATACAGAATCGGTGCAAACGAATTACGCGCTCTTGTTTTTAATAATCACAATGGCATTAATGTTATCTTTGACATCGACATTCGGACGGGCCTACTTGAGTTTACATAAAAGGTCAGTCAGTTTGCTAATCATTCTAAAAATACAAAGTAAACTTAGGCTTTTCTCAGTTGTAGTAGCAGGGGGTCAGATTGCAGTTGGGACCCAAGTTCTGTTTCTCTCCCTCGTCACAGCCTGTATTTTTACTTAGAGTTATTGACCCATGAGTGACGAAGTCTTCAAACTAACCTGAACTAAGCTAAGTTTCTTTGAAAATACCTAAAGTTTGCTTTGGACTACTTTTGCTTGAGGTGATGGGTGACCAAAACAACTATGTTAGAAGAGTTGAAGTAGATACCAACTCAGCGGCTACTAATTTACCTTCAGAAGGTTTGCTGGAAAGCATTTTCCCACATGAAACAAGTCTCCCTCAATAAACTCCACATCCGGGGACTCTCGAGCCAACGGGTCCAGCAAAGCAAGGTCGATGTCGATGGATATCACTCGTGACTTGCACCCAAGCATTTTTAACATGTCCGCTGTCCACAGAGCTGAGCCTCCCTTATAGGCGCCAAACTCAATTACAGTTTGAGGTTTGAGTTCCCATAGTAACTGCTGGTTTACTGTTAGAGATAAGGGATCTTTTATGATTGGCACGCCACGCCATAGCGTCATGCATTTTCCTTAAGAAATAAGTAACAAATGAAATTAAACAGGATCTGTGTTGTTTGCTTTGCATGTCGTTGCATGTCTCTACGGAGAAATCTGTTGGTCATCAACTGAAGAAAAAAAAGCCTATGGAATGATAGTTGCCATCGAAAGTTTTATGTTCGAAACATTACATCTAAGCATTCGAGCTTAGTTCTTGGGCTAATAGTTGTTAAACTTTTGCAAGCAATTCTAAGCCCATGGGCCCTCGATAGGAACGGTCTACTTTTTGTATGTTGTTTTCTTTAAATTCTCATGCAATACATGAAGC
>JAHPZR010029029.1:0-21821 GCA_019787425.1 Platygyra sinensis | reverse complement strand
TGACTCGTGCTACGATACAACTCTAACGTCGAAACATCATCGTTTTTAACATAAGTTTCACATTTTAGCATGCAGCCATTTCAGCTGTGTGACAAAACAGAACTTGTTAACGGTTCCTAGGGCTGTACTTCTTTAAAATTGGTTTCAGGACATGGCGGAGTGCAAAACTGGAGTTGACACGTCCCACCCGCGACCGGCAGAACAAGTTAAAAAGGAGTCATTCCTGAATGAAAAAAACAGATTTGTTCCAATCGAAGAAAGGCGAGACACTTCTGTGCTACCGGTTGATGTTATTCGAAACTTATGGCACGGTGAGTCATGTGTGATAGTTTTAAACTCCAACTTACAAGACGCAGCCAATTTAAGAAGCAAGCATTTCCAATGCTTCATGTATTGCATGAGAATTTAATAAAGAAAACAGCATACAAAAAGTAGACCGTTCCTATCGAGGGCCCATGGGCTTAAAATTGCTTGCAAAAATTTAACAACTATTAGCCCAAGAACTAAGTTCGAATGCTTAGATGTAATGTTTCGAACATAAAACTTTCGATGGCAACTATCATTCCATAGGCTTTTTTTTCTTCAGTTGATGACCAACAGATTTTTCCGTAGAGACATGCAACGACATGCAAGGCAAACAACACAGATCCTGTTTAATTTCATTTGTTACTTATTTCTTAAGGAAAATGCTTGACGCTATGGCGTGGCGTGCCAATCATAAAAGATCCCTTATCTCTAACAGTAAACCAGCAGTTACTATGGGAACTCAAACCTCAAACTGTAATTGAGTTTGGCGCCTATAAGGGAGGCTCAGCTCTGTGGACAGCGGACATGTTAAAAATGCTTGGGTGCAAGTCACGAGTGATATCCATCGACATCGACCTTGCTTTGCTGGACCCGTTGGCTCGAGAGTCCCCGGATGTGGAGTTTATTGAGGGAGACTTGTTTCATGTGGGAAAATGCTTTCCAGCAAACCTTCTGAAGGTAAATTAGTAGCCGCTGAGTTAGTATCTACTTCAACTCTTCTAACCATAGTTGTTTTGGTGACCCCTCACCTCAAGCAAAAGTAGTCCAAAGCAAAGTTTGGGTATCTTCAAAGAAACTCAGCTTAGTTCAGGTTAGTGGGCAATATGGGCAATAAATCTAAGTAAAAATACAGGCTGTGACGAGGGAGAGAAACAGAACTTGGGTCCCAACTGCAATCTGACCCCCTGCTACTACAACTGAGAAAAGCCTAAGTTTACTTTGTATTTTTAGAATGATGAGCTAACTGATTGACCTTTTATGTAAAATCAAGTAGGCCCGTCCGAGTCGATGTCAAAGATAACATTAATGCCATTGTGATTATTAAAAACAAGAGCGCGTAATTCGTTTGCACCGATTCTGTATCTAGTATAAAAAGGACCAATGATGACCGTGTGTTCAGTGTTTTAAGAAATCACTTCATTATTATTGACCGTAAATGACTTTTCACTGCAGAATTTGCCTCACCCATGGTTGCTAATGGAGGATGCACATGTGAACATGGTAAAGGTGTTCGAGTACTTCGATGCTTTCATGAAGCCTGGTGACTACATATGCGTCGAGGACACGCATTCGGGTATTCCTTTCGACAGCAATCAAGGTGTTAAAGATATACCCAGTTTTCCAGAAACTGGTCAGTCTAAGCTGAACGCACTGAAGAAATTCTTAACGGGTCGTTGTAAAAAATATTTTGTGGATCAGAGGTACACCGACTTTTACGGGTGAGAAATTTGTTAGATGTATTGACTACAATGGGAAGGAGAGAGGAGTGCGTGTAACGGAAGGAGGAGACCTTCCACCAAGAAAGAGATAAACTTCGATTTAAATCTTTCAGTATATTGTGTGAATGAAAGAATCCAGATCTGATCTAAGCGCTTTGCAAAAAGTAAAAGAGCTAGAAAAAAGAGGTTTTAGCCGATAAAAAAATAAGAGAACAATGATGAAAAATAAAATAAATTAAAAATTCAATCTAGCTAAAATAATAATTTTTGAAAAGACACGTCTTCAGTTTACGTTTAAAAAGACTTGCGGGTTATTGCATAAACGCAAAGTATTAAGTAGTTTGTTCCAAATTTCTGGAGCTGAGACGGAAAATACTTTGGATCCATAAGTCTTTAGGTTAAGGTTAACAGTGTTAAGAAAAAAATGTGTATGATGAGCTGAGTGTTCTAGACCGTAAGTATCGAGTTACTTATCAGTTCTTGAATAAAGAGAGAGTTCTCATCCACGTCAACTTGTTTTAAGCAATTTCGGAACCTTCTCCACGGTAAACGGCGTTACGCCCTAATTTCTTTACTAACTTTTTTTGTGTTCTTTGTTTTCACGTGACGTCATCAATATTCTAAAATGTAAAATCGCAGAGCCCCTGAGTTTTCAGCTTTCTTTGGTTATTGAACGTCCTAATTACATTTCCTTTTCAAGGTTTTCAGTTCGATAGCAAGCTTCGTTTTTATTGTAGGGCATTTTGAAATTCGGTGTTTTCACGCCACAGGACATCAAGATGGCCGATAGAATGTGTCACGTATGTTTGAAAAAAAAATGCTCATTCAGTGATTTTTAACAATCTAAACTGCTGAGGTATTGTGAAAAGTGTTTATGTGGATATCTGCTCAGTCAAAAGGGCGAACAGATCGATTTTTATAGCAGAAGTGAATTCCAGATGTTTTCATTGATTTCCGGCCGCCATTACTGTGTCCCTCTCCACGACACAACTATGGCGTTTCCATACTGAGCTCTATGAATTTGTGTGAAACATTTTGACGGCTAACTTGCGACTCATCAAAGTAGATAAGCCATTAATTTCCTATGAAATCACCAATATTCAATAGTTTTTATTTTATTTTTTCGTTGCGTGACAGTGAAAACCAGCAATAAATGTAATTTATAGATCTAGCCAACTCTAAAAAGGGAGCTCCTAATATAAATTAGTTAACCTGGCTTGTACCTGCGATCCAATCGAAAACCTGTGCCTGGACAGCGGTCAATGTAATGAAATATGCTGGGACGCAGTTACACCGTAGAACATCCAAAACAAAAGAAAGTCGGTTGGACTGGTACGAGTTCTTTTGTTTTGGAAGTCCTACTGTGTAACTTGCTCCCCAGCATAATTAATTATGTACCATGTGACCAAATCGTGCAAAGCGCCCATAAAAGTCTTCGGCTTGGCTTTCCTTTCATATTTCATCTCTTCATCTCATCTTTCATCCTTTCAGCTTTATCTGTATTAGTTAATACGCACCTTTTATATGCAATTTTATTCTCATCTTTTGCCATTGTTATTGTTAAAGTAGTTGCTTATCTTAAATTTAAATTTAGTTGTTACTTGTATTCTAAATGTACTTCTGAAGATGTACGTCGAACATATGAAACGCCAAGTTAAATAATTTTGTTTTCCCACATGCGTTTTATTCTCATGTGTGTCACTGCAGTTTGTGTGCTATTTCTTATTGTGCTTACAACGTTTACAGCCAGAACTGAACTTAAACTTGAGCCTATTTATTTATTTTTTTCAGATACAATGCAACATGGAACATGAATGGTTACCTGAAGAGAGTTTAGAAGGAACACTTGCAATTTGTGTTTTTGCGATCAATTATTATATTGGCCAACAAAAGTTTTCATAGAATGAAAACATCAGGGTTACAACGAGATATTAATAAAGGAGATTTTTGTCTTTACTCTCACTCATATTTGTCCGCTACTTCGAAAATAATGCTGTAAGGTGTGATATAATTGTGCTATCAAAGTTAAGTATATACCACACAAGTGAATAGTGCTCTTCGCGCACGCTAATTGGCTAGCTAGGAAGTGATTAGCCAAGTACTATTCACCTCCGAGCAACCGAAGAAAAACAAAATGGCTTTTGTCGGTATATTGTCACAAATTAAGTTACTCTCTGGTCCGCTAGTTAATCAGCTTGTGTGATATATAGTAAAACAATTATTCACCTCAGTGTCATTTAAAGTGGTGGATATTTATATTACCTCACCTCTTCGCTCGGTAACCACTATTCACCTCCACGTCCCTGGGTAAATAATTGTTAAATATTCCCAAAAAGTGAAGAAAGAAACAGAGTTATTTCTTTGCATATATCCCAGCAAGTATTCTTGCCCACATTTTAATTTGAACGGTATTAGATGTTCATCAAATGTGTATTATTTGTTTTTTGAAATTAGTTATAGGTTTTTAATTGCCCATACAAGTTGGCAGTTACTTGTAGAACCCTTGTAATACTAGCGGAGCTCTGGCGGCCGCAAGGGTCACCAAGCGAAACCCCATACTCGCATAAGAAAAAAAAGGAACCCCATAAGTTTATTTTCTCACGGTTATCATGGCTACTTCTTTCATATTGGACACCCATGTTGTGACCTATTGACACCTGTCAAAACAAGGTATCCGTTGACGAGCATCACGTGACCATATTGCGGGCTCAAGTTCAGACAAATAATAGACTGCAAGACTGAAACTACTTGAAAGGCGTTTTGAGATACCAAGCATGACAAGAACCGATAAAGCAGGATCGCAACAGTGGACAGCTGTTTTGTCCTTCCTGGGACTCATCAGCACTGTGTAGCGAAGATATTAAACGCCAGCCCAGGAGCCAACGAACATAAATTGCAAAATGACCCGTTCACCATATCAAGTCCGTACTTTGAACTTACTTGCCCGCCGAGACACGCGTTGCCACAACACGTGTATGGGGCGCAAGGGGACAAAGTTTCAAGATTGGTATCTCAGAAAGCAAAACAATAAATGTGGCTGGATAAGACCAGCCTAAAAATTTGAACGCATGGCCAGCACCATGCTTTAAGAACCTGAAAAGACCTACCGTCCGAAAATACATAAATGAGAAACATTTTATTATCTTAATTCTGCCGAATGAGATAAACAACTTTTTGAAGAACAATTAAGCAAGTTTGACAGTGAAGTAAACTTTAACAAGATTTTATAGTCCATAAAATACTCGACTTTAGCAAGCCAAAAAAGCCTTTAATCCCACCACTGATCTTTCCTTTTAATTTACAGCGGCTAGTGAGCGACGAATTCTACTTTATCATGAGCGGCTCTGGCTCGGGTGATAGCGCAAGCACTCCCTGTGTTTGACATTAAAATTACATTTTGAAGATGTTGAAATTTATTTATTAATTAACTTCTTTGCCCGGGGGAGGTACTCCCTTATAAGGGCTTATGGGGACGTGCGGCCAGCCAGGGTATGTTTTTCGAGATTTTTGTCTTAAACAGGGTATCGAATTTGTCATTTTTTGTCTTAATCAGGGTATCGATTTATCAATTTTTGTCTTGAATGGGATATCTTTTCTTGGACGATCAACAGCAAAATTTTTACAAGCTCTTGTAAATTAATATTGACTTCCGTTGACTTTGGCATTGATACCAGGCACATTAAATTTCCATAGCTTACACAACAAGAAAGGCACACAATTTGTAACCGCAACTTTTAATCTATGTCTTAAACAGGGTATCAAAAATCGGAATTCTGTCTTAAGGTGGCTGAAAACAGTTTCCAGTACTTTCCAAGACTCACAGTTTGATGGGTCATTACAACCACTCTATACCGTTTGATGCCAAAGTCATGGTATCAACAAACTACCCAATCATCGGGGAACAAGTTGCTGTTATTTTTGTGGCACAATAGGTTACCATAGCAACGATATGACCTGCTAAAAACACTCTTAATTTTAGCTTTAAGCGCTTATAACTCAAAAGCGAGCTCGGTGACCCCCATTTTTTATTATCGAATTGTAATCAGTATGGTAAAATGCAACTTTTTGCAAAGTTTAAAAAAATTCTACAAAGGGAGCTCAGAGCCACCTTAAATTTTCGAAAATTTATAAAGACATCGCTGAACAATGTTAAAGGAGTCTCAGCTAGACTGTTAAGTAGTAAAAAGGTTTTGAAGTGTCCGCTTATTGCAGGTTTTGTGCAACAAAATGGCTTAAAATTGGTGTCCGTGTCCGCTAAAAGGTGAGGTGTCCGCTAAAGGCAGGTTTATATATAGGACTTCAGCGGGTGTTCACTTAATAGAGGGTTTCCGCTTAGTGTAAGGTCCGCTTGATACAGGTTTCACTGTGATACTCATGCAAGCAAAATATAGGCCTCACCAATCGATTTACTATGCCGCGACATTTTAGTAAATATGTGAAGTCTTCTCTAAAGAATCCGTTGCAAACGCATGACTAATACGAGACCTCAAACTCGGCTTGCAAATTTTTTTTTTCTGACATGCCAGGGGGCACCCAAACCGGCTAATTTTATAAAAACTTCGCATATTTACTAAATTCGGCATGGAAAATTATTAATCTATAGAGGTTGTTGATTATAGTGATCAACACAAGTGTAGCTACAGGCATGCCGCGCCACTTAAACTGAAAGCCTGAAGCAAACATTTCGGGAAATATACATAACCCAATTAAAACTCTCAACTGAAGGGAGGTAGACCAGTGGACTATTTATAAAAACATGACCGAGGAGTTAAATTATGGTCTACCACGAAACAAATGCAGTTTAGTGGTCAGAGCGGGACTTGAGCCCGCGACCTCCGGATTTGAAGTCCGAAACCTTAAGCACTCGGCCATGCTGCATTAAAGGTTTTTTTGTGTGTGTGTGAAGCTCACACTAAGTTGGCAGCAAAAGTTTGTCTGTCTCAGTACGAGAATCACGTGATCGAAAGGAATTCTACTAAGATGACTGGGCACTAGCTCCTCTAGATGAGAAGATTGAGTGCTAGTAGTTGGCTTGTGTGAGTGGATTCTCTGCCTTCTCCGTGTTCTTCTTTTATAGCTTGTTTTGAGATGCGCGCGTTGTCTGTTTGCATGTATCGAAAATCCATCTTCGTGTCCTTCGTAATTTGGTAATTTAGCTTATACTTTATTGTATGTCTGTTTTCATTTATCGAAAATCAAGCTTCCTAATTTGGTGTAGGCTTTGAAAATATTTATTGCCAATAAATAGTTGTATTGTTACTTGACAGCTTTCTTTCGTCATTCGTTCAGGTGTCCATATCGGGAGTTAATTTGCTCACACGAGCCAACATATCAAGACTCGGCTTGTGGTAGTGCAGGTTGCACAATGGCTCATAAGTTTTCCGGCAGGCTAAAATTTATCGGCATGAATGTTCGGCGCAGGTTGCCCTATATAGAGGTTTCGCACGGCAGCCACGTTGCATGGCAAGAACAAGTATTTTGCACAAGAAAGAGTTTTTTTTTCCCATAGGAAAAATAATCTATTGTTCCTGCCATGCAACATGGCTGCCGTGCAAAACCACAGGGGGCCCATACAAGCAGTGTGTCTGTTTATGTTCGAAATATAAAGAAATGTATGGGAGGATATTGAAGAGTCTTAATATCGTAAACTTATATCGAATGTCTAAGTTAAAGCTCAAAATAAATGTAAACGTACCTCAGTTGCCGTGTATTGTCGTTTCTGTGGCTCTAAATGGCGAATTTGAGCGATTTGGTGGGTTTTGCGTTACTGTTACTATACGTTATAAGAAGGAGACAAGGGTGGAAAGCTCATTTTTGACCAGTCCAGCGCGAAGCCGATTTTCACCCAGAAATTAGAATCGCACGGCTTCCAATTCGAACACCAGATAAACCGAAAGGTTGACGCTTCTTCTCGTAGCATTCAATCGAAGATCCATTCAAAATCCAAGCACTAGCCGCCAAATTATTTTCGAGAAATGCAGCTTTTGAAGCGATCAGCATCCGCGGCACGGATTTCGTGTGCCAAGGAGCAACCGTCACTCTGTTTGCTCCACGCTGATTGGATGATGCTAAACAATGCCCAGTTACAAATGCCTCATGTGGAAGGGGAGACAGGGGATTATTCGTGCCAGAGATTCATCTACTGACTAGCCTCGAGTGAGGCTTATGGCGCGTGACGGAAACCCAACACGACGACAACCCGCTTATAAAAAATTTGGATATTTTAAGCTTAAACTTACCATGCCTTTAAGCTTTAGGGACATAAAAAGCGAAGCAGAAGGTCCATAGCTTTTTCTCTCCTTGTCGACATCAGGATTTGTCTCTTCCCTTAACGAAGAAAACATCGCCGGTTCAATCGTTAGTTCTCTTTACCTTTAGCTTAATCCGGAATTCGAAAATAATCACAAAATGCACAATAATCACAAGTAAGTTACGCGAACAAAGAAGGTTGTTGTCGTGTCGGGTTTCCGTCACGCGCCATAAGCCTCACTCGAGGCTGGTCAGTAGATGAATCGCTGGCACGAATATTCCCCTGTCTCCCCTTACACATGAGGCATTTGTAACTGGGCATTGTTTAGCATCATCCAATCAGCGCGGAGCAAACAGAGTGACGGTTGCTCCTTGGCACACGAAATCCGTGCCGCGGATGCTGATCGCTTCAAAAGCTGCATTTCTCGAAAATAATTTGGCGGCTAGCGCTTGGATTTTGAATGGATCTTTGATTGAATGCTACGAGAAGAAGCGTCAACCTTTCGGTTTATCTGGTGTTCGAATTGGAAGCCGTGCGATTCTAATTTCTGGGTGAAAATCGGCTTCGCGCTGGACTGGTCAAAAATGAGCTTTCCACCCTTGTCTCCTTCTTATAACGTATAGTAACAGTAACGCAAAACCCACCAAATCGCTCAAATTCGCCATTTAGAGCCACAGAAACGACAATACACGGCAACTGAGGTACGTTTACATTTATTTTGAGCTTTAACTTAGACATTCGATATAAGTTTACGATATTAAGACTCTTCAATATCCTCCCATACATTTCTTTATATTTCGAACATAAACAGACACACTGCTTGTATGGGCTCCCTGTGTGCAAAACCTCTATGCGGTGAAGAGTCACTGTGCTTTCGCAAGCCGAGTGGCCGAGTGATCAGTGTGTCGGACTCGCAATCCGGCGGTCCCGGGTTCGAGTCCCGCTCTGACCACTACCTGGATTTGTTTCTCGGTAGCCCCGAGTTCAAATCCTCGGCCACGCTTGTAAATAGCCAACTGGTTTGCCTCCTGCAAGTTGGGATTCTTAACAACGTTATGTCCAATTTGAAATATTTGTTTCAGTTGTTTGCTCGGCCCCACTAGCACTTGTGCTATAAACACTGCCGAAGGTAAATAAAGGTCTTATCTCGCTGGCCAACATTTATATGGCTTGATGTGATATGTAGGCAGCACTTCTAAGTGAGACATATTGTCAGGGATAGTCAGGGATTGTCAGAAACTCTCAGAAACTGAAAAAGACTATATTGCACTTGCAATGTACTTGCATTGTTAGAAATACACTTGGACAGCAGTTTTTACAGTCATCCTGTTGTTGCCTTTCAAGATTAAAAGTTTGTATGCGAATCTCGGTTCAACTACGTGTAGGATCGGATTTCATAACGATTTCGTGAATGCAACTACGTACCGTTACGTTACAGTAGTTACCCTTATACTGCTTTTAAGGATCAGTTCTGGATTACATATCATGTATGATGCGCGTGATCCTTATTACGGACAACTAAGTCATATTGTGGAAAGTTTGCTACACTGATTCTCAGAGCCAAGACGTTAATTCTCATGCCAAAATTGAAACAAATTGTTACACAATATAAAATGTGGAATGAAGTGATGCTTTGGTTGACACGAATAATGGGCTGCAATGAGTAAATTCCATTACTTATAAGGCAAATTAATGATGCGCAGGAAATTCTATACCCTACAATTTTTGATGTCCCTGAGTCAACCGTCATCTTTTGTAAATTACAGCATGCATGAAATGGACACGCACCACAACAAAACGTAACGCTCTAAACGTAACCACTATCTAAAATTACTTGCAAGTGGTTTCCAGAATAAATAGCTTGGTTTTTTTTTAAACGAATCTCGAGGTAAAATACTTTCCACAACACATTGGATATCAAAACAAAAACTGTAGAGGGAAATGTTCAAAATAAGAATACGACTCCAAATAACTAAAATACTATTTTCTGAATAAAATTTCTCATATAACTCCGATTATGATTGTATAAATATCATGGTGTTTTAAAATGACGTTTAAAAGCTTGCCTTTGAAAAGTGTTTTAAGTATTGCAATATTAAAATAGGGTTGACAAGGTTATGTGCTTTAATAAGGTCGACAAGGTCAATTCATGCCTCGCAGGTTCGTTCTTTCAGCATCTGAATTTCTTTACAAAATCTTATCAGCTTCAGTGCAACAGAAAGAGAAACCATCTCACTCAAAACCCTCTCACGACAATCAAAACACAAAACTATACAATATTTACAGGTTAACGCACTCAGCGAGTGAATTATCGGGATTTACCTGCACGAGATCATTAACAATGAACGAGAAATTTCAATACCGCACGAGGCCGCCGAGTGCGGTATTAAAAATTTCGAGTTCATTGTTAGTGAACGAGTGCAGGCAAATCCCGATAATTCACGAGCAATGAGTACGTTAACATTTTTATTATTCAAATTGAATACACTGCAAACAAAAATCGTCAAACTTTGAGTCAGCCGAAGCCATGGTGTAATGACAGTGGTGTATAGAATTTACACCACGGCTATTACACCACGATAATGACGTCAGGGAGGTGGTTTCGTCACAACCCAACGTCACGTGGCACAAATCAACCAACCAGAGAATCGGAATTCGTACAGTGTATGAAAGTTGAATAATAATATTTGATAATTTCCAGACTCTGTCTTTCTCCTGCCATCCCCTTCTGCAAATTTAATCAATGAATTTTCCCCCACTCTTATCTCACGTTCTCATGGGTAAAGCAGTAAATCAGCATTGTGGGTTCACACTTCCATTGGACAACGTCTCCTAATTTATATGATTTATAGCACATTTATAACCACCCGATCGCTACCCCTTCCCCGTTTACGCCTGTAAGGCAGGAAAAATTTGTTAGTGTGTTTTATAGATAATAGGTAGATTACTAGTATAGATAATAGGTAGTCTGACTACCCGCGTCCGTTAGCGCCGCTGTTACGTTACTCTGGACCGTTTTCTCAGTGTTGCCCTTCTTTTGATGGGAAATATTTTCAGTTGTGAAAGACCTTCAGAGGAAGGGAGCTTTTTTACATCAATGACGGTCTTTGCTTTATTGTATACGAAATAAAAATATAGTGCTACATAAAATCCCTGGGTATCGATTTGGGTGGTTATAAATGTGCTATAAATCATATAAATTAGGAGACGTTGTCCAATGGAAGTGTGAACCCACAATGCTGATTTACTGCTTTACCCATGAGAACGTGAGATAAGAGTGGGGGAAAATTCATTGATTAAATTTGCAGAAGGGGATGGCAGGAGAAAGACAGAGTCTGGAAATTATCAAATATTATTATTCAACTTTCATACACTGTACGAATTCCGATTCTCTGGTTGGTTGATTTGTGCCACGTGACGTTGGGTTGTGACGAAACCACCTCCCTGACGTCATTATCGTGGTGTAATAGCCGTGGTGTAAATTCTATACACCACTGTCATTACACCATGGCTTCGGCTGACTCAAAGTTTGACGATTTTTGTTTGCAGTGTATTCAATTTGAATAATAAAAATGTTAACGTACTCATTGCTCGTGAATTATCGGGATTTGCCTGCACTCGTTCACTAACAATGAACTCGAAATTTTTAATACCGCACTCGGCGGCCTCGTGCGGTATTGAAATTTCTCGTTCATTGTTAATGATCTCGTGCAGGTAAATCCCGATAATTCACTCGCTGAGTGCGTTAACCTGTAAATATTGTATAGTTTTGTGTTTTGATTGTCGTGAGAGGGTTTTGAGTGAGATGGTTTCTCTTTCTGTTGCACTGAAGCTGATAAGATTTTGTAAAGAAATTCAGATGCTGAAAGAACGAACCTGCGAGGCATGAATTGACCTTGTCGACCTTATTAAAGCACATAACCTTGTCAACCCTATTTTAATATTGCAATACTTAAAACACTTTTCAAAGGCAAGCTTTTAAACGTCATTTTAAAACACCATGATATTTATACAATCATAATCGGAGTTATATGAGAAATTTTATTCAGAAAATAGTATTTTAGTTATTTGGAGTCGTATTCTTATTTTGAACATTTCCCTCTACAGTTTTTGTTTTGATATCCAATGTGTTGTGGAAAGTATTTTACCTCGAGATTCGTTTAAAAAAAAACCAAGCTATTTATTCTGGAAACCACTTGCAAGTAATTTTAGATAGTGGTTACGTTTAGAGCGTTACGTTTTGTTGTGGTGCGTGTCCATTTCATGCATGCTGTAATTTACAAAAGATGACGGTTGACTCAGGGACATCAAAAATTGTAGGGTATAGAATTTCCTGCGCATCATTAATTTGCCTTATAAGTAATGGAATTTACTCATTGCAGCCCATTATTCGTGTCAACCAAAGCATCACTTCATTCCACATTTTATATTGTGTAACAATTTGTTTCAATTTTGGCATGAGAATTAACGTCTTGGCTCTGAGAATCAGTGTAGCAAACTTTCCACAATATGACTTAGTTGTCCGTAATAAGGATCACGCGCATCATACATGATATGTAATCCAGAACTGATCCTTAAAAGCAGTATAAGGGTAACTACTGTAACGTAACGGTACGTAGTTGCATTCACGAAATCGTTATGAAATCCGATCCTACACGTAGTTGAACCGAGATTCGCATACAAACTTTTAATCTTGAAAGGCAACAACAGGATGACTGTAAAAACTGCTGTCCAAGTGTATTTCTAACAATGCAAGTACATTGCAAGTGCAATATAGTCTTTTTCAGTTTCTGAGAGTTTCTGACAATCCCTGACTATCCCTGACAATATGTCTCACTTAGAAGTGCTGCCTACATATCACATCAAGCCATATAAATGTTGGCCAGCGAGATAAGACCTTTATTTACCTTCGGCAGTGTTTATAGCACAAGTGCTAGTGGGGCCGAGCAAACAACTGAAACAAATATTTCAAATTGGACATAACGTTGTTAAGAATCCCAACTTGCAGGAGGCAAACCAGTTGGCTATTTACAAGCGTGGCCGAGGATTTGAACTCGGGGCTACCGAGAAACAAATCCAGGTAGTGGTCAGAGCGGGACTCGAACCCGGGACCGCCGGATTGCGAGTCCGACACACTGATCACTCGGCCACTCGGCTTGCGAAAGCACAGTGACTCTTCACCGCATAGAGGTTTTGCACACAGGGAGCCCATACAAGCAGTGTGTCTGTTTATGTTCGAAATATAAAGAAATGTATGGGAGGATATTGAAGAGTCTTAATATCGTAAACTTATATCGAATGTCTAAGTTAAAGCTCAAAATAAATGTAAACGTACCTCAGTTGCCGTGTATTGTCGTTTCTGTGGCTCTAAATGGCGAATTTGAGCGATTTGGTGGGTTTTGCGTTACTGTTACTATACGTTATAAGAAGGAGACAAGGGTGGAAAGCTCATTTTTGACCAGTCCAGCGCGAAGCCGATTTTCACCCAGAAATTAGAATCGCACGGCTTCCAATTCGAACACCAGATAAACCGAAAGGTTGACGCTTCTTCTCGTAGCATTCAATCAAAGATCCATTCAAAATCCAAGCGCTAGCCGCCAAATTATTTTCGAGAAATGCAGCTTTTGAAGCGATCAGCATCCGCGGCACGGATTTCGTGTGCCAAGGAGCAACCGTCACTCTGTTTGCTCCGCGCTGATTGGATGATGCTAAACAATGCCCAGTTACAAATGCCTCATGTGTAAGGGGAGACAGGGGAATATTCGTGCCAGCGATTCATCTACTGACCAGCCTCGAGTGAGGCTTATGGCACGTGACGGAAACCCGACACGACAACAACCTTCTTTGTTCGCGTAACTTACTTGTGATTATTGTGCATTTTGTGATTATTTTCGAATTCCGGATTAAGCTAAAGGTAAAGAGAACTAACGATTGAACCGGCGATGTTTTCTTCGTTAAGGGAAGAGACAAATCCTGATGTCGACAAGGAGAGAAAAAGCTATGGACCTTCTGCTTCGCTTTTTATGTCCCTAAAGCTTAAAGGCATGGTAAGTTTAAGCTTAAAATATCCAAATTTTTTATAAGCGGGTTGTCGTCGTGTTGGGTTTCCGTCACGCGCCATAAGCCTCACTCGAGGCTAGTCAGTAGATGAATCTCTGGCACGAATAATCCCCTGTCTCCCCTTCCACATGAGGCATTTGTAACTGGGCATTGTTTAGCATCATCCAATCAGCGTGGAGCAAACAGAGTGACGGTTGCTCCTTGGCACACGAAATCCGTGCCGCGGATGCTGATCGCTTCAAAAGCTGCATTTCTCGAAAATAATTTGGCGGCTAGTGCTTGGATTTTGAATGGATCTTCGATTGAATGCTACGAGAAGAAGCGTCAACCTTTCGGTTTATCTGGTGTTCGAATTGGAAGCCGTGCGATTCTAATTTCTGGGTGAAAATCGGCTTCGCGCTGGACTGGTCAAAAATGAGCTTTCCACCCTTGTCTCCTTCTTATAACGTATAGTAACAGTAACGCAAAACCCACCAAATCGCTCAAATTCGCCATTTAGAGCCACAGAAACGACAATACACGGCAACTGAGGTACGTTTACATTTATTTTGAGCTTTAACTTAGACATTCGATATAAGTTTACGATATTAAGACTCTTCAATATCCTCCCATACATTTCTTTATATTTCGAACATAAACAGACACACTGCTTGTATGGGCCCCCTGTGGTTTTGCACGGCAGCCATGTTGCATGGCAGGAACAATAGATTATTTTTCCTATGGGAAAAAAAACTCTTTCTTGTGCAAAATACTTGTTCTTGCCATGCAACGTGGCTGCCGTGCGAAACCTCTATATAGGGCAACCTGCGCCGAACATTCATGCCGATAAATTTTAGCCTGCCGGAAAACTTATGAGCCATTGTGCAACCTGCACTACCACAAGCCGAGTCTTGATATGTTGGCTCGTGTGAGCAAATTAACTCCCGATATGGACACCTGAACGAATGACGAAAGAAAGCTGTCAAGTAACAATACAACTATTTATTGGCAATAAATATTTTCAAAGCCTACACCAAATTAGGAAGCTTGATTTTCGATAAATGAAAACAGACATACAATAAAGTATAAGCTAAATTACCAAATTACGAAGGACACGAAGATGGATTTTCGATACATGCAAACAGACAACGCGCGCATCTCAAAACAAGCTATAAAAGAAGAACACGGAGAAGGCAGAGAATCCACTCACACAAGCCAACTACTAGCACTCAATCTTCTCATCTAGAGGAGCTAGTGCCCAGTCATCTTAGTAGAATTCCTTTCGATCACGTGATTCTCGTACTGAGACAGACAAACTTTTGCTGCCAACTTAGTGTGAGCTTCACACACACACAAAAAAACCTTTAATGCAGCATGGCCGAGTGCTTAAGGTTTCGGACTTCAAATCCGGAGGTCGCGGGCTCAAGTCCCGCTCTGACCACTAAACTGCATTTGTTTCGTGGTAGACCATAATTTAACTCCTCGGTCATGTTTTTATAAATAGTCCACTGGTCTACCTCCCTTCAGTTGAGAGTTTTAATTGGGTTATGTATATTTCCCGAAATGTTTGCTTCAGGCTTTCAGTTTAAGTGGCGCGGCATGCCTGTAGCTACACTTGTGTTGATCACTATAATCAACAACCTCTATAGATTAATAATTTTCCATGCCGAATTTAGTAAATATGCGAAGTTTTTATAAAATTAGCCGGTTTGGGTGCCCCCTGGCATGTCAGAAAAAAAAAATTTGCAAGCCGAGTTTGAGGTCTCGTATTAGTCATGCGTTTGCAACGGATTCTTTAGAGAAGACTTCACATATTTACTAAAATGTCGCGGCATAGTAAATCGATTGGTGAGGCCTATATTTTGCTTGCATGAGTATCACAGTGAAACCTGTATCAAGCGGACCTTACACTAAGCGGAAACCCTCTATTAAGTGAACACCCGCTGAAGTCCTATATATAAACCTGCCTTTAGCGGACACCTCACCTTTTAGCGGACACGGACACCAATTTTAAGCCATTTTGTTGCACAAAACCTGCAATAAGCGGACACTTCAAAACCTTTTTACTACTTAACAGTCTAGCTGAGACTCCTTTAACATTGTTCAGCGATGTCTTTATAAATTTTCGAAAATTTAAGGTGGCTCTGAGCTCCCTTTGTAGAATTTTTTTAAACTTTGCAAAAAGTTGCATTTTACCATACTGATTACAATTCGATAATAAAAAATGGGGGTCACCGAGCTCGCTTTTGAGTTATAAGCGCTTAAAGCTAAAATTAAGAGTGTTTTTAGCAGGTCATATCGTTGCTATGGTAACCTATTGTGCCACAAAAATAACAGCAACTTGTTCCCCGATGATTGGGTAGTTTGTTGATACCATGACTTTGGCATCAAACGGTATAGAGTGGTTGTAATGACCCATCAAACTGTGAGTCTTGGAAAGTACTGGAAACTGTTTTCAGCCACCTTAAGACAGAATTCCGATTTTTGATACCCTGTTTAAGACATAGATTAAAAGTTGCGGTTACAAATTGTGTGCCTTTCTTGTTGTGTAAGCTATGGAAATTTAATGTGCCTGGTATCAATGCCAAAGTCAACGGAAGTCAATATTAATTTACAAGAGCTTGTAAAAATTTTGCTGTTGATCGTCCAAGAAAAGATATCCCATTCAAGACAAAAATTGATAAATCGATACCCTGATTAAGACAAAAAATGACAAATTCGATACCCTGTTTAAGACAAAAATCTCGAAAAACATACCCTGGCTGGCCGCACGTCCCCATAAGCCCTTATAAGGGAGTACCTCCCCCGGGCAAAGAAGTTAATTAATAAATAAATTTCAACATCTTCAAAATGTAATTTTAATGTCAAACACAGGGAGTGCTTGCGCTATCACCCGAGCCAGAGCCGCTCATGATAAAGTAGAATTCGTCGCTCACTAGCCGCTGTAAATTAAAAGGAAAGATCAGTGGTGGGATTAAAGGCTTTTTTGGCTTGCTAAAGTCGAGTATTTTATGGACTATAAAATCTTGTTAAAGTTTACTTCACTGTCAAACTTGCTTAATTGTTCTTCAAAAAGTTGTTTATCTCATTCGGCAGAATTAAGATAATAAAATGTTTCTCATTTATGTATTTTCGGACGGTAGGTCTTTTCAGGTTCTTAAAGCATGGTGCTGGCCATGCGTTCAAATTTTTAGGCTGGTCTTATCCAGCCACATTTATTGTTTTGCTTTCTGAGATACCAATCTTGAAACTTTGTCCCCTTGCGCCCCATACACGTGTTGTGGCAACGCGTGTCTCGGCGGGCAAGTAAGTTCAAAGTACGGACTTGATATGGTGAACGGGTCATTTTGCAATTTATGTTCGTTGGCTCCTGGGCTGGCGTTTAATATCTTCGCTACACAGTGCTGATGAGTCCCAGGAAGGACAAAACAGCTGTCCACTGTTGCGATCCTGCTTTATCGGTTCTTGTCATGCTTGGTATCTCAAAACGCCTTTCAAGTAGTTTCAGTCTTGCAGTCTATTATTTGTCTGAACTTGAGCCCGCAATATGGTCACGTGATGCTCGTCAACGGATACCTTGTTTTGACAGGTGTCAATAGGTCACAACATGGGTGTCCAATATGAAAGAAGTAGCCATGATAACCGTGAGAAAATAAACTTATGGGGTTCCTTTTTTTTCTTATGCGAGTATGGGGTTTCGCTTGGTGACCCTTGCGGCCGCCAGAGCTCCGCTAGTATTACAAGGGTTCTACAAGTAACTGCCAACTTGTATGGGCAATTAAAAACCTATAACTAATTTCAAAAAACAAATAATACACATTTGATGAACATCTAATACCGTTCAAATTAAAATGTGGGCAAGAATACTTGCTGGGATATATGCAAAGAAATAACTCTGTTTCTTTCTTCACTTTTTGGGAATATTTAACAATTATTTACCCAGGGACGTGGAGGTGAATAGTGGTTACCGAGCGAAGAGGTGAGGTAATATAAATATCCACCACTTTAAATGACACTGAGGTGAATAATTGTTTTACTATATATCACACAAGCTGATTAACTAGCGGACCAGAGAGTAACTTAATTTGTGACAATATACCGACAAAAGCCATTTTGTTTTTCTTCGGTTGCTCGGAGGTGAATAGTACTTGGCTAATCACTTCCTAGCTAGCCAATTAGCGTGCGCGAAGAGCACTATTCACTTGTGTGGTATATACTTAACTTTGATAGCACAATTATATCACACCTTACAGCATTATTTTCGAAGTAGCGGACAAATATGAGTGAGAGTAAAGACAAAAATCTCCTTTATTAATATCTCGTTGTAACCCTGATGTTTTCATTCTATGAAAACTTTTGTTGGCCAATATAATAATTGATCGCAAAAACACAAATTGCAAGTGTTCCTTCTAAACTCTCTTCAGGTAACCATTCATGTTCCATGTTGCATTGTATCTGAAAAAAATAAATAAATAGGCTCAAGTTTAAGTTCAGTTCTGGCTGTAAACGTTGTAAGCACAATAAGAAATAGCACACAAACTGCAGTGACACACATGAGAATAAAACGCATGTGGGAAAACAAAATTATTTAACTTGGCGTTTCATATGTTCGACGTACATCTTCAGAAGTACATTTAGAATACAAGTAACAACTAAATTTAAATTTAAGATAAGCAACTACTTTAACAATAACAATGGCAAAAGATGAGAATAAAATTGCATATAAAAGGTGCGTATTAACTAATACAGATAAAGCTGAAAGGATGAAAGATGAGATGAAGAGATGAAATATGAAAGGAAAGCCAAGCCGAAGACTTTTATGGGCGCTTTGCACGATTTGGTCACATGGTACATAATTAATTATGCTGGGGAGCAAGTTACACAGTAGGACTTCCAAAACAAAAGAACTCGTACCAGTCCAACCGACTTTCTTTTGTTTTGGATGTTCTACGGTGTAACTGCGTCCCAGCATATTTCATTACATTGACCGCTGTCCAGGCACAGGTTTTCGATTGGATCGCAGGTACAAGCCAGGTTAACTAATTTATATTAGGAGCTCCCTTTTTAGAGTTGGCTAGATCTATAAATTACATTTATTGCTGGTTTTCACTGTCACGCAACGAAAAAATAAAATAAAAACTATTGAATATTGGTGATTTCATAGGAAATTAATGGCTTATCTACTTTGATGAGTCGCAAGTTAGCCGTCAAAATGTTTCACACAAATTCATAGAGCTCAGTATGGAAACGCCATAGTTGTGTCGTGGAGAGGGACACAGTAATGGCGGCCGGAAATCAATGAAAACATCTGGAATTCACTTCTGCTATAAAAATCGATCTGTTCGCCCTTTTGACTGAGCAGATATCCACATAAACACTTTTCACAATACCTCAGCAGTTTAGATTGTTAAAAATCACTGAATGAGCATTTTTTTTTCAAACATACGTGACACATTCTATCGGCCATCTTGATGTCCTGTGGCGTGAAAACACCGAATTTCAAAATGCCCTACAATAAAAACGAAGCTTGCTATCGAACTGAAAACCTTGAAAAGGAAATGTAATTAGGACGTTCAATAACCAAAGAAAGCTGAAAACTCAGGGGCTCTGCGATTTTACATTTTAGAATATTGATGACGTCACGTGAAAACAAAGAACACAAAAAAAGTTAGTAAAGAAATTAGGGCGTAACGCCGTTTACCGTGGAGAAGGTTCCGAAATTGCTTAAAACAAGTTGACGTGGATGAGAACTCTCTCTTTATTCAAGAACTGATAAGTAACTCGATACTTACGGTCTAGAACACTCAGCTCATCATACACATTTTTTTCTTAACACTGTTAACCTTAACCTAAAGACTTATGGATCCAAAGTATTTTCCGTCTCAGCTCCAGAAATTTGGAACAAACTACTTAATACTTTGCGTTTATGCAATAACCCGCAAGTCTTTTTAAACGTAAACTGAAGACGTGTCTTTTCAAAAATTATTATTTTAGCTAGATTGAATTTTTAATTTATTTTATTTTTCATCATTGTTCTCTTATTTTTTTATCGGCTAAAACCTCTTTTTTCTAGCTCTTTTACTTTTTGCAAAGCGCTTAGATCAGATCTGGATTCTTTCATTCACACAATATACTGAAAGATTTAAATCGAAGTTTATCTCTTTCTTGGTGGAAGGTCTCCTCCTTCCGTTACACGCACTCCTCTCTCCTTCCCATTGTAGTCAATACATCTAACAAATTTCTCACCCGTAAAAGTCGGTGTACCTCTGATCCACAAAATATTTTTTACAACGACCCGTTAAGAATTTCTTCAGTGCGTTCAGCTTAGACTGACCAGTTTCTGGAAAACTGGGTATATCTTTAACACCTTGATTGCTGTCGAAAGGAATACCCGAATGCGTGTCCTCGACGCATATGTAGTCACCAGGCTTCATGAAAGCATCGAAGTACTCGAACACCTTTACCATGTTCACATGTGCATCCTCCATTAGCAACCATGGGTGAGGCAAATTCTGCAGTGAAAAGTCATTTACGGTCAATAATAATGAAGTGATTTCTTAAAACACTGAACACACGGTCATCATTGGTCCTTTTTATACTAGATACAGAATCGGTGCAAACGAATTACGCGCTCTTGTTTTTAATAATCACAATGGCATTAATGTTATCTTTGACATCGACTCGGACGGGCCTACTTGATTTTACATAAAAGGTCAATCAGTTAGCTCATCATTCTAAAAATACAAAGTAAACTTAGGCTTTTCTCAGTTGTAGTAGCAGGGGGTCAGATTGCAGTTGGGACCCAAGTTCTGTTTCTCTCCCTCGTCACAGCCTGTATTTTTACTTAGATTTATTGCCCATATTGCCCACTAACCTGAACTAAGCTGAGTTTCTTTGAAGATACCCAAACTTTGCTTTGGACTACTTTTGCTTGAGGTGAGGGGTCACCAAAACAACTATGGTTAGAAGAGTTGAAGTAGATACTAACTCAGCGGCTACTAATTTACCTTCAGAAGGTTTGCTGGAAAGCATTTTCCCACATGAAACAAGTCTCCCTCAATAAACTCCACATCCGGGGACTCTCGAGCCAACGGGTCCAGCAAAGCAAGGTCGATGTCGATGGATATCACTCGTGACTTGCACCCAAGCATTTTTAACATGTCCGCTGTCCACAGAGCTGAGCCTCCCTTATAGGCGCCAAACTCAATTACAGTTTGAGGTTTGAGTTCCCATAGTAACTGCTGGTTTACTGTTAGAGATAAGGGATCTTTTATGATTGGCACGCCACGCCATAGCGTCAAGCATTTTCCTTAAGAAATAAGTAACAAATGAAATTAAACAGGATCTGTGTTGTTTGCCTTGCATGTCGTTGCATGTCTCTACGGAAAAATCTGTTGGTCATCAACTGAAGAAAAAAAAGCCTATGGAATGATAGTTGCCATCGAAAGTTTTATGTTCGAAACATTACATCTAAGCATTCGAACTTAGTTCTTGGGCTAATAGTTGTTAAATTTTTGCAAGCAATTTTAAGCCCATGGGCCCTCGATAGGAACGGTCTACTTTTTGTATGCTGTTTTCTTTATTAAATTCTCATGCAATACATGAAGCATTGGAAATGCTTGCTTCTTAAATTGGCTGCGTCTTGTAAGTTGGAGTTTAAAACTATCACACATGACTCACCGTGCCATAAGTTTCGAATAACATCAACCGGTAGCACAGAAGTGTCTCGCCTTTCTTCGATTGGAACAAATCTGTTTTTTTCATTCAGGAATGACTCCTTTTTAACT
>JAHPZR010029028.1:12500-17616 GCA_019787425.1 Platygyra sinensis | reverse complement strand
TTTACATAAACTCTGTTTAAATAAGTTTAAGAATCCACGCCGGGGAATTCACTCCTCTTGCTTTTAACTGTTACAGTTTATTCGTTATTAGTTTATATTTCATTTACGTCCTTTTAGAGGTGAACCCCGCAATTCGACTTCGGTTATTTCAAATTCCGCGTTACTTCGAACTCAAAAAAAAAAAGGTTTTTTGGATGTGCCTGTGTCTTTTCAGTCGTTTGCTATCGGCTCTTTCGAACTGACTTCTTCCCTTGGCCTTAAATCCATCCTGTTTAATTCGAAATCTATTCAAGTGTTAGAGTTGAAAAATAAACATCATCTTGACGGTAGATCACTTTAGAACATAGCTGGTTAACTACAATTTGGGGTTTTTATTTAACTTTAACCTCGTGTTGTTATGTTATGAACTACGTCCTGAAGTGTTCTCTTTCGGCCTTTGGTCAATATATAAATTCTAGTATAAGTCAGTATTAATTTTTTTTTTATATTTAACAAGGACCCGGTTATTTCAAATCCCCTTTATTTCGACCTATTTTCCCTCCTCTTGGCGTTGCAAATTGAGGGGTTTAACTGTACGGATATTTATGAAGATATGATTGATCATCTCAGTTATGCACAACTCAAGCAGTTGTGAAATTGAAAGCCTGAAAAAAATTCAGGCCTGAACTGGATTCAAACCCATGACCTCTGAGATACCGGTGCAGTGCTCTACCAACTGAGCTTTCAAGTCAATTGTGAGCTGGTCACGTTGTGAGTTCGAAATATATCCGCAGACGAATGGAAATGAATATATGAAAGATCATATATTTGAAAAGGTCCAGTATTGGCAATTATGCCTCCCGCGCCTCTGTGGGCTGTAGTGGTTTTCACAGAAGCGAGGCGTCTATTGTTACCGAGTTCTATTCTGGCGGCAAATAAAAGCGTCAGAATTTTCAACATCACAAAAATGGCCGCCAAGAGATGGCAGCGTGCAATGTTTAATCGGCAATACTGGGTCTTAAACTGCAGAGAAAGATATGACGATCGCAGTTACAACCACAGCTTAAGCAGTTCTGAAATTACACCCGCTTTCAGTGTTACGTGCATAGGCGAAATCTTGGTTCATCTTTCGACATACCATCTTTCGACGTGCTATGTAACCTGGCCGAAATCAAAATGTTACCACAGCGAACTCTTTCACGGTCGAACTCGACTTTTAGTGATAACTATGGATTTATTTGTCATCAAACTAAGGTTAGGAGTATCAAGAAGTCATTCTGTGAGAGATAAATCGACTGTTTTGAATGTTTACATCGTTCGAATACTTACGCGTTAACTGCGATGACCAATCATACCTTCATATCTTTCTCCGCGGTTGAAAATATATGATCTTTCATATAGTCATTTGCATTGCATGGATATTTCTTTTATCTTTTAAGTTACAGGTACATCTTTCATGTGAATCAGTGTGAAGTCCTTCCAATTAATGTTATTTTGTTGTTCCACATTTCCATATGACATACATTTAACAACTTGACGTAAGTTTTTTATGCGTCTGTCCTGTTATTGATCGTGAATTTCGTCATAACATTGTAAAAAAGTAGTTGTGGATCCGCTGACTACTTTGACAATGTCATGACGAAATTCATTGTCAATAACAGGACAGACGCATTAAAAACTGACATCAATTTGTTTTTTACGATAACAAACTGTCGACCTGCGTGCTCTCGCTCGCTCACGTGTCGCATGAATTCAAATTCATGTGCCTGTCCGCATATTGACAATAAAAATTAACCAATGAGCGCGCGTGAATTTCTGCAGTTATCGTAAAAAAATCATTCGTAATTGTTGGTGCTACAAACTTTAGTAAAGTGCTTTTATTTTAAAATGGCTTTGAGCGGTTTCCACTTTTGAATGAAACCCTAAAAAGTAAAATTAAAACCAATCATGACGTACTCGCACACGCTTCCCCACGCTACATGTTTTTACTTCGTGTTTTCATTGTCCAAAGTGATCGATCAGAGATGTAACTTTGGTCTTGGTTCTATGACACTCAATTAACAACCGTTCTATCCACCAATTTGCTCGCACGGATAGGAAACTATTGTGTATACACAACCAATACTTTGCTAACACATATATGTTATTGGCCGGCTGGGAGGTCCGTATAGGGAAAAACTGTGACCGAGGTCTTGAAAATGCATTTTCAAGCCCGAGGTCACAGTTTTTCCCTATACGGACCGACCCTAAGCCGGCCAATAACATTTTTATCTTTTTTTTTCTTGCCGTAAACTGGCTTACAAGTGCGTTTGTTTACGCAACTTTGCCATTGAATCGGCTTACGCGCCGTCTACAAACCATTCGCAAAAAATCTAACGAGCGAAAGAACGAGTAAATCAGATACTATACGAAGAAAGATGTATTAAAGAACAGATTTATTTCGAACTACTTTATGTTAGTGCATTTAGTTCCCTAGTTAAGGTCTCCAAAATTGTTTTCCAGGTGTGAATTTTTGTTCAAAGTTTGAAGTTGTACTACAAAAACAGTTTTTGTCGATCATTGCGAATCACTCGACTGAATTAGACTTTTCTACCGTAAATTGAGTAGCAGATAACGAGAAAATTCGTTAAGTGTACTCCACAGCAATTCTCTGAAGTACAGCAACGATTAGAGAGGGAAACTCGACTGAAATTGACTCAGTTTTTACTTAAAATTGTACAGAGAGACACACAGGATTACGCGCCATTACAGCGCCGAGCAACAAACAACCAAACAAACTCTCACAACTTCAAAAACTTCAATTGAATTTACTTACAGTAACTTTCCTTGCCATCTAAAGGTGAATAGAGGTAAACTTGCGTTAATTAATCGTCTTTGGAAGTGAAAAAAGGGCGAAAGATTGACGATAACCGCTAATTCATTCACGAAAATAGATCAACTCGATGGATTCCGCCCGCTGTAGCGGTCCGTATGAGAGAATTCCGCCCGCTCCAGGAACCAATCAGATTGCAGGATTTGTTGAATTCCGCCCGCTCACGAGCCGAAAAAAAGATAAAAAACAGTTATTTTAAAGAAAACTAAAATACCCACTGCTATACTTTTAGGTGCCCTTTGGTTCGATTTCCAAGTTCCCACTCCACCCCTAATCCTGGAAAACGTGCGTTGCTACGGTATTGATGCTGGTTGAGAGTTAATACAAAAGTAGCCAGTTAGTGCAACAATCTCTTGTTTTAAGCAGGGGTGGGCGACCTGCTTACAACGGATCAATATCAGTATCTGGGCAACTGCGCACCTACCCCTCCCCTAACCTAACAGTTAACACCAACTTATTAACTTATTATAACATGTTAGGTTAGGGGAGGGGTAGGTGCGCAGTCGTCCAGATACTGATATTGATCCGTTGTAAGCAGGTCGCCCACCCCTGCTTAAAACAAGAGATTGTTGCACTAACTGGCTACTTTTGTATTAACTCTCAACCAGCATCAATACCGTAGCAACGCACGTTTTCCAGGATTAGGGGTGGAGTGGGAACTTGGAAATCGAACCAAAGGGCACCTAAAAGTATAGCAGTGGGTATTTTAGTTTTCTTTAAAATAACTGTTTTTTATCTTTTTTTCGGCTCGTGAGCGGGCGGAATTCAACAAATCCTGCAATCTGATTGGTTCCTGGAGCGGGCGGAATTCTCTCATACGGACCGCTACAGCGGGCGGAATCCATCGAGTTGATCTATTTTCGTGAATGAATTAGCGGTTATCGTCAATCTTTCGCCCTTTTTTCACTTCCAAAGACGATTAATTAACGCAAGTTTACCTCTATTCACCTTTAGATGGCAAGGAAAGTTACTGTAAGTAAATTCAATTGAAGTTTTTGAAGTTGTGAGAGTTTGTTTGGTTGTTTGTTGCTCGGCGCTGTAATGGCGCGTAATCCTGTGTGTCTCTCTGTACAATTTTAAGTAAAAACTGAGTCAATTTCAGTCGAGTTTCCCTCTCTAATCGTTGCTGTACTTCAGAGAATTGCTGTGGAGTACACTTAACGAATTTTCTCGTTATCTGCTACTCAATTTACGGTAGAAAAGTCTAATTCAGTCGAGTGATTCGCAATGATCGACAAAAACTGTTTTTGTAGTACAACTTCAAACTTTGAACAAAAATTCACACCTGGAAAACAATTTTGGAGACCTTAACTAGGGAACTAAATGCACTAACATAAAGTAGTTCGAAATAAATCTGTTCTTTAATACATCTTTCTTCGTATAGTATCTGATTTACTCGTTCTTTCGCTCGTTAGATTTTTTGCGAATGGTTTGTAGACGGCGCGTAAGCCGATTCAATGGCAAAGTTGCGTAAACAAACGCACCTGTAAGCCAGTTTACGGCAAGAAAAAAAAAGATAAAAATGTTATTGGCCGGCTTAGGGTCGGTCCGTATAGGGAAAAACTGTGACCTCGGGCTTGAAAATGCATTTTCAAGACCTCGGTCACAGTTTTTCCCTATACGGACCTCCCAGCCGGCCAATAACATATATGTGTTAGCAAAGTATTGGTTGTGTATACACAATAGTTTCCTATCCGTGCGAGCAAATTGGTGGATAGAACGGTTGTTAATTGAGTGTCATAGAACCAAGACCAAAGTTACATCTCTGATCGATCACTTTGGACAATGAAAACACGAAGTAAAAACATGTAGCGTGGGGAAGCGTGTGCGAGTACGTCATGATTGGTTTTAATTTTACTTTTTAGGGTTTCATTCAAAAGTGGAAACCGCTCAAAGCCATTTTAAAATAAAAGCACTTTACTAAAGTTTGTAGCACCAACAATTACGAATGATTTTTTTACGATAACTGCAGAAATTCACGCGCGCTCATTGGTTAATTTTTATTGTCAATATGCGGACAGGCACATGAATTTGAATTCATGCGACACGTGAGCGAGCGAGAGCACGCAGGTCGACAGTTTGTTATCGTAAAAAACAAATTGATGTCAGTTTTTAATGCGTCTGTCCTGTTATTGACAATGAATTTCGTCATGACATTGTCAAAGTAGTCAGCGGATCCACAACTACTTTTTTACAATGTTATGACGAAATTCACGATCAATAACAGGACAGACGCATAAAAAACTTACGTCAAGTTGTTAAATG
>JAHPZR010029028.1:0-7500 GCA_019787425.1 Platygyra sinensis | reverse complement strand
AACCAGGGTTCCAACTTCAATTCATATTTTTGTAGAAGATATTCTATGAGAGTTGACACCGGAGTCAGAGTACGACTTTTTTCTAAATGTCGAAACATCGCTATTTTCTAATATGCCCAAGCTCGAAAATTTCCTCAACCACGAAGCCAAAATTATAATTGAAATCGCTTGACATTTCTAAGCAAAGATCTACAGTTTTGAAAAAGATTAGATGAGGATTTCCGTGGAAATTCTAGACTGCCGGGTATGTTGTACATTTTAATGACACTTCCCCGCTGCCGGTTATTCAGACGCGGTGTTTTATCTTTTACTTCTGAGCTTATCATGGGTCGTCAAGCTTGCTTTGTGAATTGGTTTTGTAGTTCCTATTTATATATCAATACTAAAAAACGATTATAATCGATTTTACATATTTTTTAAAAGATTTGAGAATTTTTGACCCTTCGAAATTTTTTCTCGTTGCTCGGTTTTCCGTTACTTCGTTACTCTGTTTAGTAACACCCAGAAAAACCTGCGAATTTCGCTACTCGATGACTATTGCTAATAGACCCCTAGTAGCGTAGCCAATCAAAATGCAGGATTTGCATTAGTCCACTAGTTGGGTGATACTAATTAACAATTATTGGACGAGGTTGAGCAAAATATCGTAATTTGTCAGTGGCGAGCTGATCAATTATTTGCCGAAGCCAAAGGCTGAGGCAAATAATTGATCGGCGAGACACTGACTAATCACGATATTTTGCGACAACCGAGTTCAATAATTGTTTTATCATTCGATCACCAAGTTTGTTTTCATCTTTTAATCACTTCCTGGCAGCTCAGGGAAGCGATCAGCCATTTTTGTCTCGAGAGCGTGGTTCCTATTACGCATGAGCAGAATATTATTTGCAGCAAAACACTTTTAGACAGTACTACGCATGAGCAGACCATTATTTGTAGGCAGTTATTTGCAGGTCACGTGGTGGGCTGTTGGCCAATGAAAGGGAAGAAAAAACTGCATCGAATGATAATGAGAATTATTCACCCCTTACCGAGTGAATAATGCGTGAGCTAAACAAAACGCATGAATTGAGAGGTCAATTAAATCGATTTTTAATGGTTTCCCTCTGAAAATGTTGTTGAGATCACTGAGTGTGTATATACTGAAACAATTATTCTTCTCAATCTCGGTGAATAGTGGCAGAATATTTAAATATTTGTAAATATTGTGCCACTATTCACCTCGATTTCAAAGAATAATTGTTGAATATTCCCCAATTTTCAAAACTGCGCGCCTTGCGAAAAAGATTTCTCGCGAATTTTTGGACTAGAAGCAAGAACAACTGAAATACCGAAGTTTCGATTTGTAGGCATACCCGAGGGAAAAATGTCGTAAAACGCGATGCTAGTAGAAAGAAAAGCACGCTGTCATGTTGCAAATGCCTTGTTGAGTATTTTGCAGCTAATATGTGGTTCATATCAAGGCTGAAAATGTCCTAAAGATCCGTTTTTGGCAAAAAGTTCCGGGATTCAGTGGGTTAAGACGAAACTTGCTAAATAAAACATGATCTCACTTAAAACATAGATTGTAACTTTCTAGAAAAGATGCGAGGGGGAGGGTGTAACTTCCTGGGAAATTCTGAGTACAGGTTAAGGGTAACGGAGGTCTGATACAAGCCAAAAGGAAACAATCTGCATTGTAGAATGTAATCCTTCCTGAATTCACTACGTAACGTACATGTACGAAAAAACCTAAGCAAAAAGGCGAAATGCAAGGGTGGATTAGGCCTTCAAGAAGACTAGGAAGGGTAGCAGGGTAGCAGAGAAGGGGAAACTCTCGTGTTAATGGTAAAACAGGGGATATCGCAAAAACCACAGGAGAGTTACCTCTATACAAGACTGCCTTAAAATTGAGCGTTTTTGAGCATCTTTCGTAGACTGCTTGGTTCTGAATGTGGCATTCTGTAATTAGCATATTATGAAGAAGGGTGGTACGGTGTTTATGTTGTCACCTAGAGAAAAAGGAAACAGACGAGCCGCAACTAGCGCAGTCTACATCAGCCCCGACAGTCAAGAAAATCGCAATATTGAAATGCAGAACTCAAATTTTATTTAATCTTAGACCATAAATCTCCTCGTTAAAACTGGAGACATCTACTGTTTCCCACATGTTATTCTTTTGTCGTGAAGTCAGTCACTTGTTGAGCCATCATGCTAAAGCAATTAATCAAAACATTATTAACCCTTAGGATAATTAACAGATCACTCAAGAAAACAAAAAGAATTAACAGGCATATTGAACAATAAGTTTAACAAAGTGTTGTCATAAAGTGTCAGTCAAGTTGAGTGCCATTTCATTTGCAATTAATCTGCAGAACAGGCGTAATTTTTTGCGCATTTTAGGCGAACAGAGGCGAAAGCGAGGCGAGCTCGAAGCGGCAGTCGCTCGCGAAGGGAAAAGAGCGAAAAAAATAAGGTCTGTACGCATACCATTGTTCGAGCTGTTTCAGTGTTCAAATATGAATGTGGCTACCCAATTGGTTACTTTACATCGCGTGATCCTCGAATATTTTTCAAATACAACATGGCATTCGTATCATCTTGTTCTATGGATAAAGCTATTCGAGAAACCCTTAGTTTATTTTCGAATGTGCCTCCTTCCTCCCTCCCCTTTAACCCATTGACACCTGCAGGAAATCGCCTGTGACTCACCCCTAATTCCCTGTCGTTTTTCGGAATATTTCAGAGCAAGACGAAGCACAAAAATAAGCCATATGCCGCTGCAACCATAGACACAAGATCAGGTTTTGGAATCTTTTATTTAAAGCTGAATAAATGAGGGGCCCAAATATTAAAAACATATCAACAAAAAGTACTCAACTTCATATATAAAACTGATATTAAAGAAAACCAGAAATTATATATTTGTCTTTACCGCGCGACAAAAGTCAAGAAAATTGAATGTGAAAATGAAAATGAGTTAGTTATTGACTTTGGAGGACAACACCAAAACAGAATTTCCATTATTTTGCTATGACAAATAACATTTGAGGGAACATCGAAAAAACGAAAGAAAAAAGTAAAAACCAATTATAAACAAGAAATCAGACAATTTCTTCGCCGCGCGACGAATAATACAGTACTAGTGAAGCGAATAAATCAAAAAGGTGCCCACTTAGATCTTTTCCCAGGAGTTCTGTAGTAGCCAGACATATTCAAAAACTATAGACATTATATGAGCTCCATGTACGTTTTCACACGAAAGCGGGGAAGTCCAATTTGTCATGTTTCACTGACTGTACAAACCTAAGCAGCATCTACAGACATAAACCTATTGACACTTACTGGGCCTTGAAGAAACGCCAAGCATTGCTTACAATTCAAGCTTGAATTTTTTTTTGCTTTTCGGTCACGAAGACCCGCTGCCGAAATCCTCGCAAGCTTGTGGCAAAAGGAAGAAACCTTTGAAGTTCTGAAGCGCTGCTATATCCAAATATATCTAACTAACTTTTAGCTGTGTTGCGGTAACGCTGTTAATCTTTTACATATATGAAATTTAGAGGGGAGTACTGTGAAGTTCATGTAAAAGAAGCAGCGGAACACTACTTGGTCAGTGACAAAGCGGGACATACCTAAATTCGACACTATCTTACTTCGCTCAGATTGGAGCAACTTGCGACGAAAATACTTAAGCAAAATTCCAACAGACATATACGCGCTGAGTTGTGGGCCAAAAGCATAAAAGACTTGGGGAATTTTGGACGCCATTTCCCGTGCGCGACATCCGCAAAAATCCTCCCAGAATGTACACGCGTGTGCCGAAGGTGATGGCGCAATTTGTTCAAAAAATAGAGAAATTGTCGCATATCACCGCTTGATTAACTTTCTGCCTTTCAGAACGCATGCGATTCCATATTTCGCTGAATCTAACATCCTGCCAATCACAATACTCTACTTCAAACTTTCATCAATCTTAATACTTGATATAACTACTAACTCTGCACCTCAAAATATCTGCAATCTTTTTACTTCTACACAAGACATACATCAGTATAATACCCGCTCAGCATCTTCTGGTAACTACTATATTAATCATTCTAGGTTCAATTATCATAAAAACTCTTTTTCCATCGTTGGGGCTAAAATTTGGAACAGCATTCCCGAAAGCTATCGCAGTCTACCAAAGCACACATTCAAAAAGAAAATTCAAGCATTACTACTTGTAACTTTAGAAACTCTGGACAGTTATGCTGACACTAGTACTCTTATTTTTGAAATAAAAAAGGCATCTTAATTATAATTCAATCATAATTTATAATATTTTTCTTCACTTTTTATCACTTTTTTCCTCTTTTGACAAATAATGTATTCAAAATTGACTTTTTTAACGCCTTCAAGTAGTAATTCGTGTTTGTATGTCCTTAACACCGCCTGCCTAGATTGGCTCGCTATTTGCAGGCGGTGTTCATTGTAAGTAATTTTTTGGAAGACTTAATAAACTTGAACTTGAAAAAATATATATATCATGGGGCGAACGCCAATACTAGAAATGGCGCGTGCTTACGGTCTCCGTACATCACGCAGTACGAAAAAGTCATGACGTCACTCAGAAAAAATGTCCTCACGTGGTGCATTTCAATGTACCACGTGATTGATTTAAAACAAACTCGCGGCATCAGAAACGTTACTCCGAAGGCGGCAAAAAAAAAATTCGTGGGTGTCGCAGTCTGCTGGGAAGAGTAATATATTATTGGCTGAGAAGCATAAAGATGCATTACTCCGGAACAATTATTCACGTGTCAATAAACGTTACAAAGTGGCAGGATATATGGAGGAAAGAACTGGAAATATCCAACTGCGTGTGTAGGATTGATGGATCGCACGTGAACTCATCTTCACTCTGACTCGATCGCGAAAAACCCACGTTTTTATAGTTTTCATCGATGTGTTAGTAAGGTAATCCGAAGAATTGTGGAGGGGAATGTCATTCAATGTTCAACATTTACAACAAAAAGAAGAAAGAAATTTTGATTTTAACGGATCTTCGGTCAGTTGTGCAGAGTCCGAACATCATAAGAGATCGTGTAAACTGAAGTACCTTGTAATAATAGCCCATCATGCACTTCAGCGCGAGGCCTACCTACTCGCGTGCAGTAGCTCAATAAGACTAAAAATATAAAAAACCGCCGTAAATTACTTATGGAGAAATCCAGCGTAAAAAGGTACTGTTCAATTTAAAACCTCAACTTCCCAAATAAAGGCAACCAAAGGAGAGAAACCTGACGGCTAGTTCAATACCAATAAATTTTCATTCAAGATGAGGGAAAAAACCTGACTAAAAGCCAAAAAATGCTCAAAATTTCACAGACATGCTTCAGGCTGAAGCCAAAGCTTGAGTTTTTACCGACTACTCTTGCAGTCATTTATCTGCCGTGGCCTTACCGTGAATCGTTCCGAAAGTGGAATTCAACTTCGAAGTAATACTCTACATTACCATTTTTGTCTTCTAAAGCTCAGTAAGCGGCTTTAAATCCGCGATCTTTTATCAAGACACCATTTCAAAGCACACCGATCGTCGTGTTTTTGGGGCTTTTGAAGGTAGAACAATTTCTTCACCATAAAGGTTTGACGACTCTGCACACCGTTATTATTGCATTGTGAGGCCACCTAAACACTTTTGCTTTCCATGTTGAGTCCCAAAGAAATCATTTGTCCGTTCTAGGGATGAAAACAGTATCTTTGAAGTTTATAGATTTGGCCCACAACGCTTCATGATTCCCATTGTTTTTCTGTCGCTGTGATTGGCTGGTCATTGAGGGCGTGTCTGGGGCAGAACAGTTTGAACATTAGCGCGCACACAGGCGTCATTTTTGCCACCTCTACCCCTTGTGGTCGACTCGCGCTTAGCGCCGGCCTCGCTTTTGCCTATGTTCGCCCAAAGTACGCAAAACATTGCGCCCGTTCTGCGGGCTATTTCGCATTTTAAGCAATTATTAGAGAACAACAATTCCTCGAGTTTCAAAAAACTTGCCCAAACCCTTAGGTTTGTTAAACATTTGAAGCTATAATCTGTTTTGTTTTTTGTTTGTTTTGTAATTTTTACTTTAATCAACTCATCGCGCAAATGAATTCCATTTTCCATTTTCGATTTTGAACATAGCTTCTCAAAAATAGTTTTCGAAACATTTTTCAATCTGTTGCCATCAAACCATTCACTTTATCCGGCTTAGGTGGGTAGTCTCTTCCCCAACAAAGGAGCTCTGACGTAGACTAAAGAAGACGTGTCTTGAGACGCGAAAGAACAAGTGAATTCCAGTGAATCCTCTTCTATCGAGTCAGGACAAATCGGGAGACGAGTACAAGAAAGATTGGTTTTATGACTAATAAGATGAAAACACATACGCCCATCTACGTTTTTCCTTTCTTTGTGGCTCAAACGTACAGTGACAACTTAATGTGAACTCCTTAATCTACTTCGCTTGAGCTTGTGACCCATTCTAAGAAGCGGCTTATGTGTAGGCTTTAAGATATCGTAACAAAATCACATTTTGTTCAAACCGATAAATCGTTTTCTCCGGAGTTTTTTGGGTAGAGTTTCGGAAGAATTGAAGACTATAAAAAAGATAGCTTACCACAATTTTCCCACTTTCCTGTGTAAGTGGACTCCAGTGAACACCACAGTCTGTTGTGATCAGCCGTGGTACACGAACTGTACTTCACCCCTTTGTAAGTGAAAGGAATGCTGCAACAGTGACCACCAGTTGTCTTCTGCAAACACTGGACTAGTATTTCACAGAAATAACAGAGACGATCAGCCTCAGATTAAACAATACAATTAATCTAACAATGTGAAGCTAGCCATTTGAAGCTCGTCTATTTTATAGCACAGAAACTTACAGCTGAGCCATTCGGGAGTCGTACCAAACAAAGGTGGTACACAATCAATAATCAAGACCAGGAGCCCATTACTAGAAGCCCATTACTAGAAGCCTGCAATAACTACAATAAGCCAATGGAACGGCATTTTTACAGACCATTTTCACAGACTATTTGTAGATATTTTTCCCCGAAATAGGCCAGTTCCAGTGTACATGAGCACTCTTCGGTAAGGATAACATGAACATGTCGAAATGGTGTCGACAAGTCAACATTAGTCCGTGCTTGTGATTGCAATTGGTCACTGAGATGCCCGTGAGGGGATCTGAATTCCAGATAAATTCAAAATGAAAATAGATCGGTCTGTGAAAACGCCGAGACAGGAATATGGAGTAGTTGCAGGCTCTTAGTGACGGGCTCCTGTCAACATCAAAACTATAAACTATAAACCAGGGGTTGAAATGGAGCCAAAACTGGAATAAGTGTCAATTGTAGAGAGTGTTTCTGGAATCTGACTTTCATCTTCTCTCATGTATCATGATTCGCGGATTGCATTAGAAAGTAGCTTGTTTTAGCAGATTTTTTGAAAAAAAATGCGACGGAGGAAGCAAAAATGAAGACAATGAAGAAGAAGGCGTCCTCCTT
>JAHPZR010029026.1:0-11699 GCA_019787425.1 Platygyra sinensis | reverse complement strand
TACATTTTCAAAACTTAAATGTTCTTTGAACTTAGTCTATACCAAATGTTTTTTTTTCAACTTTGTAAAAAGTTGCATCGTATCATGCTTATGCTTATCGCAAATCGATAATAAAGAGTGGGGGTCGCCAAGCTCGTATTTAAGTTAAACGACGTTTAAAGCTAAAGTTAAGAATGTTTTTGCCCCAAGACAGTTGCCTTTTGTCTCTTCGTGCGAAACCATTCATAGAAAATATCGCCCGTGTGCAGGTTCATTTTCATGCGAATCAAACTCATTTGATAAACTCGTGGACTCGTTTTGAAACAGAAGAAGAATATTTTCCAGATTGGGCATGTTCCTCTTGAATCTAATTTATTTGTTCTTTGATGTTCACTCAGCTCTAAGCTGACAATCACTCAAAACATTTCAAAATAAAACACTCCGAGCAAACGAAAAAAATTTACCACCCAGATCGCCCTGTCGTCAACGCACCATCCCACTTGCGTTCACCACTGCTAAACAAAAATTGAAGAAAACGTTGACAGAACTTATGCCAAAAGCCGCATGAAATTAAAAAGGTACATTGAATGCCAAAGTAGTTATAATTCTGAGTACCGATCGAAACCTCTTCCTACAGCTCCAGATGATTATATCCTGTATGAGAAAATAAAACGGGTTAACATAATCATTTCTGCAAGTCGTCATTTTTTGGCACTCTTTTTCGTTGTTTTTCACTCTACTATAAACAAAGAAAACAAGTGACCTTCCTTGAAAACTCGTCCGATCCGACAGGTCTTTTGCAGCCTATGGATTTTAAGTTTCAGAATCGAGTAATTAACGTGCTATATGTCTTCATATCTTGATCACGTGATATGTAAAAGAAATAAAACCCATTCAATTCTCAGTTTATTTAAGAAGTTTATTCAAGTAAACAGCGACCTCTAATAAACTTCTTGAATAAACCTTTCGAGTCAAATAAACGCCTAGTCTACAAACTTTGAAATACAAGACGGGGGCCGGTTGATAATAAACAAAATACCGTAAACCACTTTGAAGGTGGCGTTGACTTAATTAACCTGACCAACCATTTCCTTCTTAGTTTTGTTGCTCTGCACCTCCTCTCGGAAAGCCATTGTAACTTCTTCTTCCGCTGTCCGAAGTCATGTTATTGTTCATACCACTAAAGGCTCAGGTAACCTTTTATTTCCGATATCCAAGTTTGAGTAGTAGTATGAAACAGAATATGTTTGAAGAAGCTACATTAGGTAATATTTGTCATTGTTGAGTGCCTTTAGCATTATTAACCGAACAAGCGATAAGTTTGAAGTCTTTAACGACAGTTTAAGCTCAAATAACCTGCGCCGGGGTTTAGACGTTGAAGACCTTTGCAACCTAATTTTTAATTTATTGGTTCTTTCAAGGTGGCCTTTTATCTCGCCAAAACCACCACCGGTCATTCTAGCTTTGTTTCTATAAAGTATCGTCCGCGACAAAGTAGAAGAATATCGCAGAGGAAAGTAACATGTAATAGTTTTCGAATGCTGAAACATGCCACCAAGGAATGGATAAAGTGGAGAACATTCACGAAGACGTATTTAATGCGGCATTTCGTCAAACGAATCTCCGTCAGAAGTGGGTTCAACCATGTGTCTTCGATTACTGAGAAAGATTAAAATATTTCTTCTTATAATTTGGGTTCAAACTGCTTCAACACTGAGGCTGAAATCAGGTTAGTGATATTTCCTTTGATAGTTATGTATATATCGATTCACTCTACTAATTGGCTTTGATGCAAACATTTCAATAATTAATAACGAATGGGGGTGCTAAATACATCGACCAGATGTTGTCTCTTTTAAACTCGGGTAATACTATTGCTTGCCCTACGTTTTCTGAAAATAAAAACGTGTGTTATCAGTTTACAGTTAAATGCCGGCAGAAAATGAAGAAAATTAACTGCTAGTTTATCTTTAACTGTGGTTCTGAAGGCAAAGTGATTCTCGGTGATCTAAAACTTCTCTGCCTCTTCGTTTTCTAATCGATTTTGAAACATGGGAGTTTCTTATCATTACTTTAGGTACGACAGATCTTTCAGTACAGCGTACACTTTTGTATAAGGAGAGTTTAGTGAATAAACATATACTATTCTATGATAAATCGATCTGATACATTGTTGCGTTCAAATACAGTAAATTAGGGCAGAAATATGTACTGCTGATAAAGAAGAACAGATCGTATAAATAACCTATATAAACTTTTCCAGAAATATCACCAAATTTATGTCATAAATTAATTTAATTAACTACATCTTCTTTCGCTCTAGGAAAAGACTCTATCCAAGATAAAGACCATAAAGCATCGCGACGTTTCCATGTCAACGATTATCAGAACAGTTCTTTGGCCTCAAAACGAGCCACATACCGTATTAACATGCCAGCGAAGGTGGCAAAGCTTATTCTTCCTCAAATGACAAATAAAAACCAAGAGACAATTATCAGAATATATCCTGATAAATCAGCACAAAATCAAAGTACAGCAAATTACATGCTAAGCCTCAGTTACAAGAAACTTAATGACGATGACGTTTCAAATAAACTCAAAATTGGGAGAAGAGCTTGTTATTACGGACAGCGTCCAGGTTGCTGCTCTGTTTGTTGTCCTGGATGTAAGTGCTCATATTGCTGTTCAGTTGTGCATGGTATCACGAGTAATTTGACTCTAAAGTCCTTGATTTTCTTAAGCCAGTACATTTGTTGCCATGTTGCTATACTGTTCAGCCTGCGTAGGAAACAGGTAGTGTCGACTTGTTTACAATGAATTTGATTTCCAAAACGTCTCTCCGTTTCTATATTCTTAATTCTCAACTTATGATCACCCGATATAAACAGCAAAATAATATAATAATGACATTAAAGCGCGTCTATTTTTTATTTTTGTTTGTTGCAGCGATGTGTAACCCATCAATGTTACCAGGTATTCCTATAAATAATTTAAATAGTCTGATTGCTTTATTAGCTAATGATGATGATCATCATCATCATGATCATGATCATCACCATCGTCGTCGTCGTCGTCGTCGTCACCACCACCGCCGCCGTCATCATCGCCATCGCCATCATCATCGTAATCATCTGTATCCATTGCGCCATAGGACGCATAAGGCATTTTCAGCTTCTGTAGTCATGAACCAGGGCTAATGGGGTGACTAGACCTCTGCAGACTTACCAGAGGCCCTATTTGCCATTTGTTCGGGGTTCCTGTCAGGCCATCAGATCTACCGTAGAGGCCTGGGGACCTAAGTTCCACTGTACTTCATCCTGAAAGTCAGTCCCCTACTTCGGTAATTAAGCGATAACGTTTAAGGTTGGGCTTTTAGGATCGAGGCTAACTCAGCTCATGAACACAAAATACTGTATCCCGCTAATCAGGAAAATATTATGGAAAAAAAAAATTTCATAACAACTAACATAAGCTATTAACTGCTCTTCTATTGCGTTACCTAAACTTATTATTCATTGAATTTTCCAGGATCGTGCATCTGCTGTCCTCGTCCAAGTAAGTACCAAATCTATCTTATGTTATAGGTGCATGTTAGCCTTACAGCGCGGAAAATGCATCGGTGATCAATGATGTGCAGTGTTATTTGCGACTTCCTCCTCATATAGATTTTAGATATCCATCATGAGCATTCCACCGCCGGACGGAGACAAAAGCTACGGCTTCTCTAATTTATAGGTCACTGTACGGTTGTCTGGGTTTCCAGGTCAGTAACCAGAAAAACAAAGTTATGACAGCGAAAAAATTATACTTGAGGCAACACCCATGGTTAAATCCTCTTCCTGCGGGTATTTAGGTTGTTTATGATGACTATGTAAACAATAAAAACGAAAACAAAAAAGGACTGAGGCAAGTGTCTTAAGATTTCGTTGTATTTACTGCCTCATATTTGAAAATGCGGTCTCAACGTTTTACTCATAGCCTGCGTAGCAAGCGTTTCCGTGGGTTCAGGGACAAAGGATTACCGCGTGAAAAAAGATGGGGGAGGGGGAGGGGGAGGGGAAGGAAGGAAACGCTTGCAGACAAACCCCTGGATTTTGAAAACCGCCCACTTTGCCTTTCATGCCTGACTGATTTCATGCTGTCATCAAGCATTCAAGTCGCGTTTGTAATTCCCGTGCTCGCAAGATTAGAAATCTTGGATCACTGTATTTTTCTGTCTAATAAGGATCATACAAGGTTACCCTAGGTTCCAGGAGGTTTTTTTTGTATTTTCGTGACGAAGCTACGATCGTGAGCGGCAAAGCCACTCATCAAGGCCAGCGCGTCTGGATACTGTGTAAACATTCAGAACATTATATTGCAAATAATTAATTTCGATTGCGGTTATCGCAGCTTTGTAACCAAAAAAAACCCTCATGGACCCAGGGTAATACAAGGTAAAATTAGCCAGTGAACTTCTACATAGCCAACTCCAGTAAAAAAGCGTTTCCGAGACACGCCAGAGGGATGAAATCGGTGCGTGTATTATCGCCTGTGACAAGACAAACAACGGAAAGTCTTTGAAATTTAGGCAGGAGAGGCTTCAAACATCTGAGAAGGAAAATAACGAAAATAGTGTCGCACTGTCGCGATTCGAAATCCCAAAGCGTCGGCATCGCACTACAGGATTTCCACCGTACTGTCAAAGCTCACGACTAAGCATCGTTCGGCGAGAAATTTTTTAAACAAGCTTGAGCGCTTGCCCTTCTTGATCCTATGATCGACACATGTCAATAATGTTTGACTGGTCTAGCCACTCACGAGCCCCGTTCGCTGGCGAACGGAGGTTTTCAAAATCCAGGGGTTTGTCTGCAAGCGTTTCCTTCCTTCCCCTCCCCCACCCCCTCTTTCTTATTTTGGCTCTCGCGCCAATTTCGCGTGGGCAAAATACCGTTCCTTGGTCTTTCTTTGCTCCCCAACCCCACGGAAACGCTTGCTACGCAGGCTACTTTACTCATGTCGTTTAATGTTCTTTTTAAATTGCAGTTGTCCACAGCCACGTGAGTATCCTTTTTCTATTTGTTTAGTTAGAACCGTTATGGCAGACCTTGGGACTATGATCTTGATGTTATAGTCTTGATCATAGTCTCTTGGTGGTACATGATGTAAATTTTGGAGTAGTATGCTACTGAATAATTATTTTTTGTATGTAGAAGTCAATTGGCATGGTATCACCTTATAACAATTCGTAAAGCTGCATTCGAAAGAGCGAACATAGAGTTTAATATACTTTACAAACAATTTAGAGCTTTTATAATTTGCTCCTAACTTCCGTAAAATCTAAACCATGCTTTCACCAGTCTAACTTTATCATTTATGTAATTTTTAAGATTTACCTTTATTACTCTCAGCTTGCTGCTGTTGCTGCTGTGTTCCAGCCCACCAGCCCCTCCACCACCACCTCCTCCCCCAAAAAGCCACCACCTCCCCCTTGTCCTATGGTGTGTCTTCCTTGGCACCCTTGCCCCAGACCTCCCCCGTGCCGTCCACTATGTATACCTCGCCCGATAATTAGAACCCTGTCATCCGCCATGTCGTATACCAGCACCGCCAGTAACTGGACCAATCGATGGACGCCTGTATCGCGGCCCCTCCTGTCATGGGACCATGTCATCCGCCGTGTATGCCCCAGAGAACCATTTTTACCTGTCCGCTTCATCCTGCACCACCGATACCAGCTGGTAGACCAGTAGTGGTGGATCATCCTTTAAAAGGACCTCCTATATTCATAGGTACGATTTTATAGTTATTTGAAAATACCTAAATTTTTCTCTCATTTATTTTGATGTTTTCTTAAGCTGGGCTATCGTTACTTTTTGTATCAAAATTAAAAGAAAAGAACTTGAAAGTAAAAAAGATAAAAAAAACAAGAAATGTCAATAGACTGCGTGTTCACCATGACAACCTTCATAACTTATGTCTGACCAGCTTGCCTAAAATCAGCACAGAAACTTTCAAAGTCAAGTGAACCAAAATTTAGACATTTTTTTCATTGAGTCCATGTGTTCATTAAATATAAACTAAACATATTCTGAAATTTCAAACGGATTGGACGAAACATTTCGGAATATTGGAATGTTAAAATCAATATTTTTCACCTTGATAATCGTAGAGCGGTCCGGGAAAATTGGCGGATAAAATAAAACCTCGGACGTCACTATTGCTGAGCTTAAGGGGCCCACTGACGGATTTTTCGCGCGTTGCTAAGGAGTGAAATGCCACTTCCGGTGACTGACGTCATCATATCGTGAGCTGACCGAAAACAACTCAGCGCGACCTGGAAAATTTGACAACAATCTCTTAATTGTTTTAATTACAGTCGTTTTAAAAACTTTAAAAAGAACAAAACTAAACCCAAAAAAAAATTAAAATACAAAACATTACAAAAACGTGGTGTTGATTCATGTCGGGAAGGAAAGTAGGGAAGAGAAGTTCAGTTGGAAATATCGGAAGACACACCATAGGACAAGGGGGAGGTGGTGCTTTTTGGGGGGAGGGAGGGTGGTGGAGGGGAGGCTGTGGGCTGGAACAACAGCAGCAACAGCAGCAGCTGAGAGTAATAAAGGTAAATCTTAAAAATTACATAAATGATAAAGTTAGACTGGTGAAAGCATGGTTTAGATTTTACGGAAGTTAGGAGCAAATTATAAAAGCTCTAAATTGTTTGTAAAGTATATTAAACTCTATGTTCGCTCTTTCGAATGCAGCTTTACGAATTGTTATAAGGTGATACCATGCCAATTGACTTCTACATACAAAAAATAATTATTCAGTAGCATACTACTCCAAAATTTACATCATGTACCACCAAGAGACTATGATCAAGACTATAACATCAAGATCATAGTCCCAAGGTCTGCCATAACGGTTCTAACTAAACAAATAGAAAAAAGGATACTCACGTGGCTGTGGACAAACTGCAATTTAAAAAGAACATTAAACGACATGAGTAAAGTAGCCTGCGTAGCAAGCGTTTCCGTGGGGTTGGGGAGCAAAGAAAGATCAAGGAACGGTATTTTGCCCGCGCGAAATTGGGGCGAGAGCCAAAATAAAAAAGAGGGGGTGGGGGAGGGGAAGGAAGGAAACGATTGCAGACAAATCCCTTGATTTTTAAAACCTCCTTTCGCCAGCGAACGGGGCTCGTGAGTGGCTAGACCAGTCAAACATTATTGACATGTGTCGATCATGGATCAAGAAGGGCAAGCGCTCAAGCTTGTTTACGAAAATTCTCGCCGAACGATGCTTAGTCGTGAGCTTCGACAGTACGGTGGAAATCCTGTAGTGCGATGCCGACGCTTTGGGATTTCGAATCGCGACAGTGAGACGCTATTTTCGTTATTTTCCTTTTCAGATGTTTGAAGCCTCTCCTGCCTAAATTCCAAAGACTTTCCGCTGTTTGTCTTGTCACAGGCGATAATACACGCACCGATTTCTTCCCTCTGGCGTGTCTCGGAAACGCTTTTTTACTGAAGTTGGCTATGTAGAAGTTGACTGGCTAATTTACCTGTATACCTTGTATTACCCTGGGTCCATTGTTGTGTTGTTGTTGTTGTTACAAAGCTGCGATAACCGCGATCGAAATTAATTATTTGCATATAATGTTCTGAATGTTTACACAGTATCCAGACGCGCTGGCTTTGATGAGTGGCTTTGCCGCTCACGATCGCAGCTTCGTCACGAAAATACAAAAAAAAACCTCTGGCACCTAGGGTAAACTTGTATGATCCTTAATAGACAGAAAAATACAGTGATCCAAGATTTCGAATCTTGCGAGCACGAGGATTACAAACGCGACTTGAATGCTTGATGACAGCATGAAATCAGTCAGGCATGAAAGGCAAAGTGGGCGGTTTTCAAAATCCAGGGGTTGCCGTGTCTGCAAGCGTTTCCTTCCTTCCCCTCCCCCTACCCCCTCTTTTTTCACGCGGTAATTCTTTGTCCCTGAACCCACGGAAACGCTTGCTACGCAGGCTATGAGTAAAACGTTGAGACCAATTTTCAAATATGAGGCAGTAAATACAACGAAATCTTAAGACACTTGCCTCAGTCCTTTTTTGTTTTCGTTTTTATTGTTTACATAGTCATCATAAACAACCTAAATACCCCGCAGGAAGAGGATTTAACCATGGGTGTTGCCTCAAGTATAATTTTTTCGCTGTCATAACTTTGTTTTTCTGGTTACTGACCTGGAAACCCAAGACAACCGTACAGTGACCTATAAATTAGAGAAGCCGTAGCTTTTGTCTCCGTCCGGCGGTGGAATGCTCATGATGGATATCTAAATCTATATGAGGAGGAAGTCGCAAATAACACTGCACATCATTGATCACCGATGCATTTTCCGCGCTGTAAGGCTAACATGCACCTATAACATAAGATAGATTTGGTACTTACTTGGACGAGGACAGCAGATGCACGATCCTGGAAAATTCAATGAATAATAAGTTTAGGTAACGCAATAGAAGAGCAGTTAATAGCTTATGTTAGTTGTTATGAAATTTTTTTTTCCATAATATTTTCCTGATTAGCGGGATACAGTATTTTGTGTTCATGAGCTGAGTTAGCCTCGATCCTAAAAGCCCAACCTTAAACGTTATCGCTTAATTACCGAAGTAGGGGACTGACTTTCAGGATGAAGTACAGTGGAACTTAGGTCCCCAGGCCTCTACGGTAGATCTGATGGCCTGACAGGAACCCCGAACAAATGGCAAATAGGGCCTCTGGTAAGTCTGCAGAGGTCTAGTCACCCCATTAGCCCTGGTTCATGACTACAGAAGCTGAAAATGCCTTATGCGTCCTATGGCGCAATGGATACAGATGATTACGATGATGATGGCGATGGCGATGATGACGGCGGCGGTGGTGGTGACGACGACGACGACGACGACGATGGTGATGATGATGATCATGATGGTGATGATCATCATCATCATTAGCTAATAAAGCAATCAGACTATTTAAATTATTTATAGGAATACCTGGTAACATTGATGGGTTACACATCGCTGCAACAAACAAAAATAAAAAATAGACGCGCTTTAATGTCATTATTATATTATTTTGCTGTTTATATCGGGTGATCATAAGTTGAGAATTAAGAATATAGAAACGGAGAGACGTTTTGGAAATCAAATTCATTGTAAACAAGTCGACACTATCTGTTTCCTACGCAGGCTGAACAGTATAGCAACATGGCAACAAATGTACTGGCTTAAGAAAATCAAGGACTTTAGAGTCAAATTACTCGTGATACCATGCACAACTGAACAGCAATATGAGCACTTACATCCAGGACAACAAACAGAGCAGCAACCTGGACGCTGTCCGTAATAACAAGCTCTTCTCCCAATTTTGAGTTTATTTGAAACGTCATCGTCATTAAGTTTCTTGTAACTGAGGCTTAGCATGTAATTTGCTGTACTTTGATTTTGTGCTGATTTATCAGGATATATTCTGATAATTGTCTCTTGGTTTTTATTTGTCATTTGAGGAAGAATAAGCTTTGCCACCTTCGCTGGCATGTTAATACGGTATGTGGCTCGTTTTGAGGCCAAAGAACTGTTCTGATAATCGTTGACATGGAAACGTCGCGATGCTTTATGGTCTTTATCTTGGATAGAGTCTTTTCCTAGAGCGAAAGAAGATGTAGTTAATTAAATTAATTTATGACATAAATTTGGTGATATTTCTGGAAAAGTTTATATAGGTTATTTATACGATCTGTTCTTCTTTATCAGCAGTACATATTTCTGCCCTAATTTACTGTATTTGAACGCAACAATGTATCAGATCGATTTATCATAGAATAGTATATGTTTATTCACTAAACTCTCCTTATACAAAAGTGTACGCTGTACTGAAAGATCTGTCGTACCTAAAGTAATGATAAGAAACTCCCATGTTTCAAAATCGATTAGAAAACGAAGAGGCAGAGAAGTTTTAGATCACCGAGAATCACTTTGCCTTCAGAACCACAGTTAAAGATAAACTAGCAGTTAATTTTCTTCATTTTCTGCCGGCATTTAACTGTAAACTGATAACACACGTTTTTATTTTCAGAAAACGTAGGGCAAGCAATAGTATTACCCGAGTTTAAAAGAGACAACATCTTGGTCGATGTATTTAGCACCCCCATTCGTTATTAATTATTGAAATGTTTGCATCAAAGCCAATTAGTAGAGTGAATCGATATATACATAACTATCAAAGGAAATATCACTAACCTGATTTCAGCCTCAGTGTTGAAGCAGTTTGAACCCAAATTATAAGAAGAAATATTTTAATCTTTCTCAGTAATCGAAGACACATGGTTGAACCCACTTCTGACGGAGATTCGTTTGACGAAATGCCGCATTAAATACGTCTTCGTGAATGTTCTCCACTTTATCCATTCCTTGGTGGCATGTTTCAGCATTCGAAAACTATTACATGTTACTTTCCTCTGCGATATTCTTCTACTTTGTCGCGGACGATACTTTATAGAAACAAAGCTAGAATGACCGGTGGTGGTTTTGGCGAGATAAAAGGCCACCTTGAAAGAACCAATAAATTAAAAATTAGGTTGCAAAGGTCTTCAACGTCTAAACCCCGGCGCAGGTTATTTGAGCTTAAACTGTCGTTAAAGACTTCAAACTTATCGCTTGTTCGGTTAATAATGCTAAAGGCACTCAACAATGACAAATATTACCTAATGTAGCTTCTTCAAACATATTCTGTTTCATACTACTACTCAAACTTGGATATCGGAAATAAAAGGTTACCTGAGCCTTTAGTGGTATGAACAATAACATGACTTCGGACAGCGGAAGAAGAAGTTACAATGGCTTTCCGAGAGGAGGTGCAGAGCAACAAAACTAAGAAGGAAATGGTTGGTCAGGTTAATTAAGTCAACGCCACCTTCAAAGTGGTTTACGGTATTTTGTTTATTATCAACCGGCCCCCGGTCTTGTATTTCAAAGTTTGTAGACTAGGCGTTTATTTGACTCGAAAGGTTTATTCAAGAAGTTTATTAGAGGTCGCTGTTTACTTGAATAAACTTCTTAAATAAACTGAGAATTGAATGGGTTTTATTTCTTTTACATATCACGTGATCAAGATATGAAGACATATAGCACGTTAATTACTCGATTCTGAAACTTAAAATCCATAGGCTGCAAAAGACCTGTCGGATCGGACGAGTTTTCAAGGAAGGTCACTTGTTTTCTTTGTTTATAGTAGAGTGAAAAACAACGAAAAAGAGTGCCAAAAAATGACGACTTGCAGAAATGATTATGTTAACCCGTTTTATTTTCTCATACAGGATATAATCATCTGGAGCTGTAGGAAGAGGTTTCGATCGGTACTCAGAATTATAACTACTTTGGCATTCAATGTACCTTTTTAATTTCATGCGGCTTTTGGCATAAGTTCTGTCAACGTTTTCTTCAATTTTTGTTTAGCAGTGGTGAACGCAAGTGGGATGGTGCGTTGACGACAGGGCGATCTGGGTGGTAAATTTTTTTCGTTTGCTCGGAGTGTTTTATTTTGAAATGTTTTGAGTGATTGTCAGCTTAGAGCTGAGTGAACATCAAAGAACAAATAAATTAGATTCAAGAGGAACATGCCCAATCTGGAAAATATTCTTCTTCTGTTTCAAAACGAGTCCACGAGTTTATCAAATGAGTTTGATTCGCATGAAAATG
>JAHPZR010029025.1:27500-57008 GCA_019787425.1 Platygyra sinensis | reverse complement strand
CATAGCCAGAAATTCCGAACCGTAACCCCCCGCGAAGCGTGACGAAACACTGCCATGTGCTCTGCTCTTATTTATAGGAAAATGTATGGAAATGATCGTTCAATCGATCCCTAAAGAAATTAAGGTGGTTGAGTTTCTTAGCTCGCATCCAAAGTTCTTTCGTTGTGGTAATACCTTTAATTTGGAAGTGGTTTCGTTGCTGGAAGTACTATAATTCTTGCGGTTTTTGCTTTTGAACAATCGCACAATAACTACGAGGATCCGCCATACTAACCTTTTAATTTCATGCAAACCATTGACTCTTTTTGACAGCTTCTTCATCTTGCTAATGAATGGAATCATGCACTCGAATGTGGAACTTCAAGAACACATGTAGTGCTTTCAATGTCCATAATATTTGGCCCTCTTCGAGCTGGATATCTTGCGGTTTTTTCATTTAAAGACGCTTGAATTTCCCGAAAATTTCTCCGCTTTGTCTGCACGGTTTACATAATTGCTCGCACCAAACAGTCGATGTACGCGAGCTGTTTTCTCCGCTTCAAGTGTACTTTTCATAACTAAATTTCACCGCCATTTTGAATATGCTTGAAGCTATCTTCCAGGCTTCTTTTGGCAATTTTTTGAAGGAGATAGAGCCTGGGACTTGGATTCCCTTGGGTGTTTTCGTACTGCGTGACATAACAGTCACCGATCGAAAATGATTCTCGATCTGATTCACGGCTACTCAAAACCGCTTGAAAAGCCTTCTTATTCATACAAAATCGAAAGGGAGAACAGAGGAGACTATCGGTAGAGTTTTTAAACAGCTTATTTTGGTGAAATTATCTTTGACCTGCAATAATAAATTCGAAATAATCTTTATGTTCTGCGACTCAAAGTTTGCTTGCCGGCAACGGCGCTGGCGTGACAAATTTTTGCGATTTTTCGTTAAACTCTACAAGATATACAAAAATCTGCTGCCTCAACGATTTTTCGGTACGTTGTGCTGAAATTTACAATTTTATGCTAATCGACCAGCAAGCACCGGCTTGCGGATTTTACAAAATTTACAAAATTTACGATTTTTTGCTACCTTCACGATTTTTCAATAAGTCATTGTGAAATTTGCGATTTTTTGCACTTCTTTGTAATGCAAATTCCACCTACTAGTGCCGACCTGCGGATTTTACAAAATTTGCGATTTTTTCGCAGTTAACATAACACAAAAGGACCGCCAAAGACGACAAGCATGTTTTTGTTCTCTCTGGAACGATTTAGCGGGATGAAAATATATTATTACCGCATACATGTAACACACAAAACAAGATAACAAGCTGTATGTTTCTCTCGTTCTAAGGCATTTGTTGTTGACCGAGTATCGTATTAAAAACGGGTTAAGGGGAAAGTGAGACCAAGTGAGCGGAATGATATGAAATTAACATAACAGAAGCAAAACATAACACGAGATAAGCGTTTCTTGTTGCCTGAGTATTTATTCTACCTTCTACTAAGCGCGCGTGTCCATAAAAAGATAAAGCGAGAGGAGAATATTCCATTCCACTGAACACACCTTTTATTAGCCGTGTAGCGAAGCACTCATTCAACAAGTAAGCTTCTTATTCTAAAACGCTATCAGCGATATTTTAGCGCACGCCTGTCTCTGGGATTAAAAAGCGCGCCAGGAAAATATTCCACCATTCTACAAACACGTGGCGTATTAGATTGTTGTAAAACTCCTCCAACCTTAGTTAAAGCCAGTGTCGGGAAAAGTCACGACCGATGTGAGATTAATGAAACACAAGAATGGACAACATACTGTCATGGTTCGTTCTCAAAGCGTTCGTTCTATGCAGAATAAAATGAGTATCGAAAGCATACTTTGGACAAGTATTTCCCAGCCTGCGTCGCAGACGCAACCTATCGCGGGTTACTCATTTACCGTACCGTACTCAAAGGGTGATATTCAGTTGGCTTGTATCAAGGGACTCAAGAATCGAACATTCGAAGCATACATCAGTCTAAAGCGTCTTATTCGAAAGTGCTTTCAGCTATGTTTAATTTTAGCGTACGCCAATCTTTGGCGGAAGAAAAATATTCCACCATTCTACAAACTCGTCGCAACGTATAAAGATTGTCCTAAAACTACTCTAATCTTAAAGCGAGCTTTGGGAAAGGTCACAAAAGAGTAATTCATTATAGAACATAAACCTACCGTCTTAAAGGACATTTCGCGACTCTAACATGACAGTATGCCTGTTGATACGAAAAGGTCAGCGGTATGACCTTCGGACGCCATGTTGCTTATTCCCTTAGTGTTCAAGTCCTTCCTTTTTCTTAATTTTGTGCATAATGACTGTGTATATCGGCATACCTATGAAGTGTTTGTACTAGGGACCATCAGATTGCTTGTAAGTAATCGCTTTGTCGATTTACTTTCACTTCGTTGCCTTTAATTTCAATTTCAATTTCCTTCGCGTTTACACCCTCCATATTTGTAGTTGCAGAAATCATCATACCTATCTGTATGCTGCATTCTTTATTGGCAACCTTCATTAAAGGCTATGGAAACTTCACTTCAGAGAAGTCTATATTAAGTGGCTACCCTGTTTTGCGTGGATCTGTGAGTTTAATAGTAAATACTAAAGTTCGTGTTGGAAATACTTTGCAAATTTGCAGAAAGCTTCCGTGGAATAACCTTTTTTGCACGTTGTAATCCATGAGAACTGAAAAACGCAACTTATTTCCACATACAAAAGAGTTCTCCGAACGTCCATGCCCCTATTAAAGGACATTCCACTGTTGCAAACAGTCAATAATCATGAAATGTTCATACTTTTGGTTTAATTGACCTTGCTTGTCCCACTAGGGATAAAGCGAATAATTTGAATGGAATTCTAGTTTGATGTGGGGTGAGGGTGAAATATACTTCACTTTAATGTTTTGGTTTATCTTACATTTACTATTTAGGCCTATCAAAAGACACATTAGATATAATCCATGCTTTTGTGAATTGACCTACATGTAAATATTACAGTTTGGGTTATTTTCATCAAGGACTTTCATCTGACCCTTTGAAAAATTTCCTTCGATTTCATTGATGGACTAGCGAATTCTCATAAATATCGCAGTTTCCCTAAATTTCGTTGATTTTGTCTATGGTCTTGCGAATTTCAGCAAATTTTGCACTTTTTGTAACCCTTCGAATATATTTCGTTGATTTTGTAAGTGGTATTGCGAATTATCGTAAATTTCGCACTTTTCGTAAATTTCGTAATTTTCGAACTTTCGATGGGCCTTCCCTGCAACCCTTTGAATATATTTCGTTGATTTTGTAAGTGGTATTGCGAATTATCGTAAATTTCGCAGTTTTCGTAAATTTGTAGTTTTTGCAATTTTCGTAACTTTCGATGGGCCTACCTGCAACCCTGTGAATAAATTTCGTTGATTTTGTAAGTGGTATTGCGAATTATCGTAAATTTCGCAGTTTTCGTAAATTTCGTAGTTTTTGCAATTTTCGTAACTTTCGATGGGCCTTCCTGCAACCCTGTGAATAAATTTCGTTGATTTTGTAAGTGGTATGGTGAATTATCGTAAATTTCACAGTTTCTGCAAATTTCGTAATTTCCGTGACTTTCGATGGTTCTTCCCTGCAACCCTTTGAATATATTTCGATTGATTTTGTAAGTGGTATTGCGAATTATCGTAAATTTCGCAGTTTTCGTAAATTTCGTAATTTTCGCAATTTTCGTAACTTTCGACAGGGCGTCCCTGCAACCTTTGAATAAATTTCGTTGATTTTGTAAGTGGTATGGCGAATTATTGTAAATTTCGCAGTTTTCGTAGCTGCGTTCAATCCTGGACATTACTCACATTTATTAGGATACCTTTACTAGGCTTTTGTAATGTTGTCAGCTAAATGTGGTTAATATTATGGGTATAGCGTAATCCAAGATGACAGCATTTTCTGTTTTTTTTTACATTATACAAAGTATACAAAGGTCGCATTTTATATGTCATATCTCCATAACCTACCAGCCGATTGCACAAAATTTCCACCAACATGGTTAAGTGACAGCCAGAAAGAATATGAAACGCAAAAGGTAGCAAGAGTATAACGAGCGAGAAAATGGACAGAAAGAGCAAAAACAAAAGTTTGGAACTTACGGGGAACGGCAAAAAATTTTTAAAAAAACGTCCAAATTTTGGCGTAAACGTGTGCACCAAATTAAAATATTCCACATTTCTGTGCAGTATCTTGGGGAAATCTATCAGTTTGGCAACAAAATACCTTTTTCAGTAAAAGCAAGGCCCATTTAGGGCCATGGCAGCTAAAAGTCTGATTTTAGGGCTAAAAACGGCATTTATTTGGTGTATCATACAGTATGAGATCGTCTGTTATAAACGCCATTGTAGAAATGTTATGTTTGGCATTAAAAGTCATAGCCTATTTGCAGGTGGCGATGATGAGAAGGTGAGAATGATGTTCCGTGCTGGTGGAGAAGATTCTCCCATCCTGAAGCAGCAACAAATTTCCTTTGCAAAAGATAGTTTCGCCAGTGGTGCAGCTTCTCGTTTTCACAAGGGGGTATACACAGATGAAAGCGGGATTGGACATCCAGTTGCGGTGAAGGAATTTGTACTGGCCATGACTCAACATATGCAGAAAAAATTTGACAAAGAGACAAAGTTGTTGCAGACGTTCAATCATCCAAACGTCTTAAGTTTTTATGGCAGAATAGAGGGTACCTCTCGTTTAGTGACTGAATTTTTGGAAAAACGTTTATCTGTAGATGGTGAAGATATCCCAATCAACAATGTAAGGCAACTGTTAGATGAACTAGGAGACGACTTAGCTTGGCCACTCAGACTACAAATTACCTTAGAAACGGCTAAGGGAGTTTCATACCTTCATGACTCTGAATGCGTTCACTGCGATTTAAAAACAGTGAATGTGTTTCTTGGAGGTGATGACAAAAGAGATTGGATAATAAAAATTGGAGACTTCGGGGAAGCCTGGGTAGAACACAAAGAGCACCTGATGTCCCAACTGTCTTCGCAGGATCCCACAAACAATGCAGTCGGAACGATCCCTTTTGTAGCTCCTGAAGTCCTAACAGGGGGAAGGCCAACAAAGCCATCTGATGTCTACAGTTTTGCAATGTTATTAATAGAGCTTCTCTGTCCTAGCAGGACAAGTCCCTGGGCAGATGACTGCAAAGTTCCGTGTATTACTTCATACATCTTGGAAAAGAAACGGCCCACCTTACCATCTGAAGCATCTAATATCTCTCCACCGGTTTTGGAGCGCTTCTCTCAGCTTATTAGAACCTGTTGGAATGAAGATCCCCACAAAAGACCTACTATTAAGGAAGTAATAAGTGAATTGCAATCAGTGATAGAAATAATCGAACATGAACACGAAGAGAAGACGGAAAAAGAAGGTGAACAGCTGAATCATGATCCACTCGAGCATAATTGCATTAACGAGGAAGACAGCGAACAAGATTCTCTTCCACTTGAAATTGTGAATTTGTCAATGCATCAGGGATCTGCATTTGAAGCCTTTGGGGGCATTGCTGTGTCCTTTGAAGAAGCTGGAACTCCAATTCCCAGAGGACTTCATGCAGATATGGAAGAGCAGGCAAAGCAACACGATGGCTCCAATGCATGTACCTTTTTTGCCACGGCCCTTGCACATGACTTGGAGGCAAATACGTCGACAATTAATCTATTAAGTAATGCAGACGAATTGAAAAAGTTTGTGGAGAAAGTGATGACTGATTTGCCGAAGAAAATAAACACGATGAGAGATGTATCCTCTTACTTCTCCGTAGAAGAAGCTGTAGATATTCTTAAGGCTGCGTTAGTCTGTGATATTAACATAGAGACGGTGATGAACTGTTTCTCCGGTGTAAATACAGTACCCGGCGAGGAAGCACTACTGAACTCTTTAAAAGACTCACACCAAAGAAGACCTGCATTCGCGGTATACACGTGCCCTCCAATATCTTTCTGCATTGGTTGCTGTAACGACGCTGATGACACATCAAATTCCAGCACATTGATTATCATTGATACTCATTGTATACCGATAGCAGCTGGTGGAAATGGAAACGGGGTTGTTGCCCAAATAAAGTACTTTCCTGCGTAGTTACTAAAACCCGGAACGACCCACAACGACCCACAATGATCCACAACGACCCACAACGATCCACAACGACCCACAACGATCCCACAACGACCCACAACGACCCACAACGATCCACAACGACCCACAACGATCCCACAACGACCCACAACGATCCACAACGATCTTCAGATGACCGAGGGCGATTTCAAAACGACCCAGAACGATCCCACAACAAAAGAAACCACCCAAGAAGACTAATACCAAGTATTCATAGCTTTAACCTCATTCTTAAGGCCTCAAAAACTTAACGTTTGAATTTTTTTAAAAAACAATTGAAAAGCATACTGAATGGCAAACATAACGACTCACAACTACCCAGAATACCTTTGATAGTCCGGTAACACATTGACATTCCTAAGGTTGTATTTATTGTCAAAAATAGGACAAAGTAAATGAGCAAATGCAGCTTTTCGCGCGAAAGAATCTCCATTCAGAGACACATTTATAAGTCCGATCGATGTCTCTTCGGCCGGCCATCGAATAAAGATATGTATAAGTCACATGAAAAGTTTCATCAGCTTTGTTCTCTGTACACCCATCTACATTCGTGCCGCGACGCGCTATACTTGCTTGCCGATTTCTAATTATTCAATGCACCATTAAATAACATCAACGTACCATTCAATTACGTACAGGGGACTCGTGGTGGGTATACATGAGGTCTCTGCCTGTAAAGGGAAACAATATTGGATCGCGCAGTATTGGAAAATTGAAATATTGGAAATTGGATCGAACAAAGGAATTTTTTCGCCTGCGTGTGAGGCCAAAAAACTCCTTCGCGCGGTCGCGGGAACGCTTGCTACACAGGCTAACGGCGCGTTGCGGGACTAATGTAGACGAAAATCACCCTAAGTGGCCTCAAGGTGAATGTTTACGGAGAACAAAGCTGATGAAACTTGATGGTCATTGTCATGACACTGCAATCCCAGTTCGCTTAGTCTCTTGGGACGGGGAGCGTTGCGTGACTCCGGCCCGAGCGGCTGCGAAGGAGACTACAGTTCACTTCTCTAGCGCAGAAATCGGCAAGAAAGTATAGCGCGTCGCGGGCACGAATGTAGATGGGTGTTTACGGAGAACAAAGCTGATGAAACTTTTCATGTGACTTATAAATATCTTTATTCGATGGCCGGCCGAAGAGACATCGATCGGACTTATAAATGTGTCTCTGAATGGAGATTCTTTCTCGCGAAAAGCTGCATTTGCTCATTTTGTCCTATTTTTGACAACCTTAGGAATGTCAATGTGTTACCGGACTATCAAAGGTATTCTGGGTAGTTGTGAGTCGTTATGTTTTGCTATTCAGTATGCTTTTCAATTGTTTTTTAAAAAAATTCAAACGTTAAGTTTTTGAGGCCTTAAGAATGAGGTTAAAGCTATGAATACTTGGTATTAGTCTTCTTGGGTGGTTTCTTTTGTTGTGGGATCGTTCTGGGTCGTTTTGAGATCGCCCTCGGTCATTTGAAGATCGTTGTGGGTCGTTGTGGGGTCGTTGTGGGTCGTTGTGGGTCGTTGTGGGATCGTTGTGGATCGTTGTGGGTCATTGTGGATCGTTGTGGGTCGTTGTGGATCGTTGTGGATCGTTGTGGGTCGTTCCGGGTTTTAGTAACTACGTACTTTCCTGATGATATACAACGAGCAGCTTCAAAATTGACCAAGTGGATTAAACGTCGCCTGTTCTGCTCCAATAGAGGGGGAAAAGTTCAAAGCTTGACGATATTAAAAAAGGTATGAGATTACTGACAACGATATTGTGTGTGTATAAACAGGATTACTAACATGCAGTCGTGATTGGGCTTAGAAAAAGCTATCATTATGGCTCAATACACTCAGATTGTCAGTGACCATTTGGAATATGAGGAGTCGTAATCGTAACCTACCCGATATTGTGAGTTCGAAAACAATCGACTGAAACAAATGATTTAAGGCTCCAGACGATTTTTTTGACACAAGAAACGGAAAGACAAACGCGAACTTTCGGTAAATGGTTTCTTAACAGGAAAAAAAAACAAAAATAATGAAAATAGGAAAAAACAAGGAGCGCACATCAGGCATCGCACTCGCGTCCTCTCGCTCGTAAACCAAGCGTTCACTACACTGTGCTACATACGCACCTGAGCTATTCCGGGAAAAACTTAGCTATATAATTAGGTACAGCGGGCTCAATTGCCCCCAAACACCTCTTTTTCCAAGTTCAGTGGCTCACAGCCACTTTGATTGTTTTTATACCAGACGCCTTTAACGTCTCAGACGATAAAGGTGTATTGACAACTTAAATGTCTCTAGCGTAAAAACGGCCAATAACGCCCTTAACTGAAAAGAGGAGACCTGCTATGTTGTCAACTAGTAGATTTGTTCTTATATTGGCGCGCTAAAAGGGGCTTGTTTCCATTGTCCTCCGAGTATAGAACCCAACCTTTCGGGAATGCATGCCCTTTAATACGTGATTTTACTGTATAGACACGATTGTTTTGTATAGGTAGTCATACGGGTTTTCTCGTTCAATTTGAAATTAATTTGAACGGGTGAGTTTTTCGAAAAGCTGAAATTGCACGAGCCGTTACAGCGGAAACGGACAAAATTCGTGTGGAGGAAGTGCTAGAAGATCTTTCTTGAGGCCTTTTTTTCGAGAGAACGTCTATTCAAAGTTTTCTCCCAAAATGTTCGTCATTATTTAGAAAGGATTCACTAACACCCTTCTCATTTTCTGCCTCAGAAAATAGGAGAAGAATTGGTGGATGAAATAGTCCAGAGAATAGATGACGACTCGAACAATAGCTTATCAGACGAGGAACTGCTAAATCTTAGCATCAAAATGGAACGAGATGCCAACAAAGCTAAAACACAAGGGAGTAAAGACGATCAAACTGAATGGACTCTGCCAGGACATTTGAAGAAACCAGACGAAGCCAGAGAGATTCTGTTGAAAGGGCATCTGACACAGTTTGGGTTTTCCAAACTGAAAGGGTTTCAGAGGGATGCAATCCAAGCTGTAGAGCTAGGACGGGACACTGTTATCATCCAGCCGACGGCAAGCAAGAAAAGCATCTGCTATCAGCTGCCCGCGTTATTCGAGAAAGGATCTGTTACTGTCGTTGTATGCCCCACAATATCTCTGATTAATTCACAGATTGAAAGCCTGAGAAACCACGATATTAATGCTGCATCGGTTGGTCCAGTCTCTGGGAGTTCCTCTTTACAAAGCATAGACGTGGCAGATAAAAGTTCACTTCCACCGATCCTTTTTACCACTCCAGAGTATTTTGATAAGAAGCTTAAAAACGAACTGGTTGCTATGGAAGAAAATATCAAGCTGTTGGTACTTGACGAGGTGCACAAAATGTTTGATAGAAGCTCCAACTTCCGTGCGTGTTACGACACCTTCAAATCAGTAAAAGATGAATTCAAAAACACTCCAATTATGGCTCTGACAGCTACTCTTAATGATTCACAGCTCATACATACATACATACATACTTTATTTGATAAGTAGGTTGTGTTAAAGGCAGCCAAAGGGCTGATGTGGACCTACTATACTAAACCTTAAGAATTACATTTAATTTATAAAATTTACAATAATAACTTAGACCTAATGTGATCTTTGTAAAAACTACTTGAGGCGACCCGTCCTCATTTATTTCATTGGTAAGATCTTGGGAATTTGTAGACTCTTAGCGCATATCCCGAAATTACTCTCTTGGAAACACGTAAATAAAAATACTAAAGTGGCAGTACTGCTGTTCCTTTATTTTACTTAAAGTGGTACTATGATCACAAAATCATTTCCTTTTTTTCTTCAGATTTTGAAAGTGTGTTCGCTTAACACCTAACTGGCAAAATTTTGAGCTTTGAGTTTTATCCGAAGGCTATTTATTTTGAGTGTAAGTTTTGGATTTTACGGTCCGCCATTACTCACGTTCAAAACTGACTGACAGGACATCAGAGAGTTGGATCTAGAGAAAATGACGTCATCTACTCCCTAGCTTAAGATTTCAGCGTGTAAACGCAATTTATTACATATGCAAAACATGGGCTTAAAAGTCTGAAAGACCGAAATTCCCGTGCTGCATATTAATTCAGCCGCGTACACACGCATTGCATTCTTGAACTAGTGAGTCTTTGACGTCATTTTCTCCTCGACCCAGCTCTCTTAAGATTTTAAAGTTAGTAATGGCGGACCAATAAATAACAAAATCCCAGTTAAAATAAACAGGGGCCTTTTTAAAATCAGAACTTAAAACTTGGGTCAGTTAGCGTTTAGTTAACACAGTTTTGAAATCCAAAAAAAAAAAAGAATTGTTTTTTTGGTTGCAGTACCACTTTAAGTCTCCAGTATTAGGTAAGGCCAACACTTAACATGAAGGTCATGCACGGGACATGCATTTCATGGCTTCATGTTGGCATTTTGAACAGTTGGCACATCACATTCTGCAAAACTGAACTTTAATTTAATTTGTTTCTTGGATAAGGTCGATCACTCCCAGAATATCAACAGCAAAAGACAACCTGTTCACCTCTAATAGTGACTTCAAGTAAATAGATAGATAAAGGGCAATTCTTACATGTAATTTGCTTATGCATGCCTGCCAATATGTACAAAGATTTGATTGATGGTCTAGATCTGTTTGATACACCAAAAACAGCGGATTTGGACACAAATCTTCTTCTTGTCCCCGGTTATCATCAAGTCAATAAAAGCCAGTAACCAGCAGTCTATCACTGCCTATGGGGCCTCTTACTGCCATCTGTTAAGATTTTAGTAAAGGGGGCCTTGCAGCCCCTCTCCTAGTCTTAGCTGTCTATAATTTCCACCATCGGTAACTGCTTATGGAAAAAAGTTATTGAAACCCCTGCAACATGTTGATACAACTATACAACTCATTCCTAGTCATCTTTCAGTCTATCAGAAGCAAAGTAACCACTTTCCTAAGAGTTTGTCATCAGGAAGGGCTCAAAATCTGTTGCTTAGTTCCCATAAAGTGTCCTTATTCCCCTACATAAACCCACACAAATCAGGGAATCTCATGAAAAACGCAATTCTTGAATGTGTTATTATTATTTTAACATGCTATTATTATTTTAATATGCATATATTTTAATATACAGTCATAGTGACATGAGCGGTCTGTGTCTCTTTTCACATTATTTTTGTGATCTTGTATTATGTAGGGACCTAACCATACCCATTTCAGGAGATGGCCATGACAAGCTTATGGGCTTCATGAATAGCACTTTTCCTTTAGCAGTTTACGGCCTGCAAGATGCCTTTAGTGGGTACATATTGTACTTGAAATTGTGGACCACAAACTCTGACCCCGAGCTGATTGGGCATTGGTATATGGGTCATTTGTACAAAACAAAAGGTAAAATCTGTCCTCTTAATTTTGCAAAATTGATACAATGACAAATGCAGAATGATCATGATACAGTCCAAGCTCTTATAGGCAACCTTTGGAATTCATGAAAGTAGTTGAGATTAGCATACCTGCCAACCCCCAGAGTACAAAAATCTGGAGATGTCTAGAAATCTTTGCATTGTGAGAATGTCATGAAAAACAATGACCAGGAATAACCCCCAAAAATCACCTGGGAGATTTAACGAAAAACTTGGAGACTCCTGACAAAACTGGGAGAATTGGTAGGTATGGATTAAAGCTGGTCGCTTACAAGAATGGGCTATCGTAAGTGACCATGAGATAAACTTATTGAGAGGGCAGTCATGAGAGAGCTTTCAGCAAAAACATTGTCATATGATGATAATTACAATACATTCAGGTGAAATAAAGAGAACTTTGGCCCTATTTCCATGTGTTGATTTAGCTCTAAATACATGTATGATTTTTAGAGCTTTTTGCCCTTTTTTTGCATTCAAGTGATCAGTAAATTTCTGAGGCTGGACAAAGGAAGTGAGACCGGGCACATGACTACCATTCATGCATTTTTAAGGCAGGACCAGGATAACGAGCCAGTTACAGTTTTTTATGGACCATCTACAAATAACAAGGTGGAGGCAGAACTTTAACACCTCCCCATACCATTTATAGTCAACAGCAGTTTGATGCCCATTCAAGCTTTTCTGAATATTGTTATAGATGTTGATGAAGGAAACTATGCTGTAAACATTCTAAAATTCTTTATTTACGATCAAACGAGTCAGGGGTTTAAATAACTAAATGTTTACTGTGGGAGTTTCATTATCAACTTCCATTTTTCACAGATAGAAAGATGGTGGCGAGACCTCCACAACAGATTTGAGAGATTTTTCAAAAGACAGCTGTCTATGTTACTCGAACAAGGGCACTATGATCCAAGTAATCAAACAGATAGGTACTATTAGTTATTTAGAATACATTCCAGTCAGAGTGGTAGTTTAATTCTTTGCTTCATTTTACAGTGCTGAAAAAAGGTGCAGTAATTCCCAAATGGCCACAAACAGAATTACTTCAATTGGATAATTTTTTATTCTTATCCTACACACCTCACTTTATTAATTGGCCAGACACTTAAAGTGCATATGACACGAAAAATACGTCATTTCAAAAATAAGCTCATTTAAAAGGCTTTTCAAAGTAGAGTAAAATGGCGCTTTTCTTTATGTGATATCTTTTTTGGTTCCAGAGATATTCAAGTTTTCCTATTATGCAAATTTCGTCACTGATGACGTCATCGGTTGTGCAAGTACGGTGGTGAGACACAAAATTAAGAATATCTCCGCCAATGATGAAACAATGCTATTGAAACTTGGAAGGGATGTTACACCCTACGAAATATACCAGATGGTACACATTTTGATGTTGTTATGGCAACATGCTTGGTTCCAGTCTCCTGCCTCTTCAAAAGTAAATATTACTATTTGTGACTCAACAAGGCGAAAATACCTGGTCTTATCTTGTCCACTGTGCTTGCACAGCCGATAACATCATCAGTGACTAAATTTGCATAACAGGGAAATTTGATTAAATAAAAAAAAGAATAGCCTTTTAAATGAGTGTATTTTTAAAATGACTTATTTTTCGGGTCATATGCGCTTTAACCTGTGTCCAGCAATGTGTACTTAACACCTGCCACATGTACGTATCATGGATCAGTGTATTCTTATTTGATGTCTTTGTATTCAAACAGGCACCTATTGGCATTCATTTTTATCCCTGTCATTCAAAAAGAAATGGACATCTTCAGGGAAACTGTGTGGAATGCACATAGAGTGAGAAGCCAAAAAGATGCTGCAATGCCTAAAGGGATACCATATCACCTTTACTCATTTCCTGACCAGTACAATGCAGATGAGTGTGGTATGGCTATTTTATTAAATATGTGTATGTTTCAGAAATAACATGTGCAGACTGCACAACAAAGCACTTCTTGTTGAGAAGAGTCTCATATGTCTGTAATGGGAGACATACATAATTTTCCACTGCTTAGTATACAAACACTTTTTTTTAAGTTGATGGCCAACAGTTAAACAATGTTAAAAAAATGGGGTGAGAAAGATTAAGAGATTGAACCATCAATATTGCATTTCAATACAGAGATCTTCAAAACAGACATTTTTGCACTTGCTAACAAGTTATAAACATTTCCTGTACAAATGCTCCCTGACTGTAATTTACTGTAATGTATAGGTTTGCAAGTCGCTCGAGAAGCATTGGATGAGGTAGCTAAATTATCCGGTGTCATGTCAGTTGGGGATGATTACTTGCCAAAAAGTGTGAGAGAGGAATGTGAACAAATTGTTCCCAACATTGATGGGGTGAAGCCAACTGAGGCAGCAGATGCATATCTCTTCTTAAAGACAACGTACAAAGAGCCACCATCATCATCATAATCATTGTTGTTGTAAAAGTGCATTTTATTGCAGCTTTTTTATATAGTTCAAATTTGAAAGATATTCTAAATCTCATTTCATAAATTACAAAAACTTTTACTTCTGTCAGTGATCACATAATAATTATTAACAATAACCTGTAAATATGGCATGTACAAACCAAAAGTGCCCAGGAAACAGTCCAATCACAGGGAGCTTAACCCAATGATGCACTTTGTAGAAATGCTAGAGACATAATAAAATCGATACAAACAAAGTCTCATCATAAAACAACTGATCCATGTCATGTTAACCTCCCAATGGTATGTGATCAGCATGAAATAAGGTCTCTGTCTGACATGACGAATGTCTGGATTCTTTAAAGTGAAACCTTGTAAATTAGCAAACCAACACTTGAATAAATATCAAATAAACCAGTCACTGAACAGCTCTTTTGTCAATCTGTAGAAGGTGACATAAGCTCAGTTAATGCATTCTATGACTGACTTAGGCCCATCACCTTGCAGTAGTCATTACATTCATGTTCATTAAGAAAGCCTGTGATACCCACTGATGAACAATTTCCGCAGCAGAAATAGAATTCCATACTGCTGGCATCCATGATATTATTTGTTGCTATTTCAGGATCATATAAACAATAGCCAGACCCCTGTATATCTAGTAGCATGAGTTGTTGGTTAGATGATGCATATGTGTAGTGAACTAGGCACTCTGCTTTAGCCAACAAATCTTTTAACTCATCATCTGCGTCGTCAGGCAATTTGGCCCTCCTACCATCGTTATTTATCAGTTTTGCAAAGCGTCCTGGGACAAATTCCTCAACTGTAGCAGGTTGGTCATTTATTGTGGTGTAATATACATGGTTGTACTGAAAACACTCTCCCATTTCTTTTGGAGCCTTTGCCTTGAACTTCTTTGTTAAGTGCCTAGCTACCTCGTGCATCTGTACTTGTTTGCGGGAATGGCTCTCAATGCTTGTGTTAAATTGAGTACCAATGGCTTCTTTGGACTTCTCATTGTATGTTTTTATAACCCAGTGATTTGCTATATTTCGGTTAGCTGACTTGCCAGTTAGCTTGCAGTGGTAAGCATCACGGAATCCACCAGAGGAAAACTTCTCTGAATCTATTGTGCACTCTATCTCCATTGCCTCTGTCCATTGTTTGGAGGCAATGTCAAATTGTTCAAGGTTAGCAATAACTTGGTTTTGGCTACTGGTTTAAAAAGCTTTCCAGCCTCCAACAATGTGGCAATGGATACGGATGGAGGAAACTGGGTTGTCACAGAGAAGCTGAAATAATTCGTCTTTGGTTCTGGTGCACCTGCCTTTCTTACTGGTGCTGATGATGTACCAGTAATTCTTTGCACCGACTGATCGTCAGAAAACACTTCCTGTACATCTGCCGCGTCAGAACTAGTGGAGTCCTCACCGTAATCCTGGCCAACTACAAAGCGTACCAGATACACCTACATTGTACATCAAATAAAGTAACAGATTTGATCAGGTATTGTTTCTGGGCCAATGAGAAAAAGTGCCATTCTGGTTTGTTTGTTTTTTACATGTGATCTGTCAAGTAAATGTATCATGCCGTCTTTCCGCAAACAAGAGACACGAGATAATAGGAGAGGGTATGATCAAAGGCTAAAGCGATATCAAATGGCACGACATAACTTAAGGCCCTGTTTACAAGCAGGTAGGGTAACCATAGCAAGAGGGTTACCCTGGCACTCACACATTTCTTCTTATTTTCAACGACGCATTTACAAGGCAGCTAGGGTTACCCTAGTGCTAACCCAAGCACCTTGTAAATGCTCTGCTTGGGACAACTCGCCTACCTGGGACAACTCTATTTTGGCTCCCAAAAGCAAAATATGATCACAATACTGACAAAATCAGCGAATTATGACCCAGAAAACATCAAGTTCTTTCAAGTTTCTTTCACAATTTGTCATATTTTTGCTTTGGAAATCAATTATTTTCCAGTTATGTTATCTGTTTGTGCTTTACTTGCAAGGTTACCGAAGTGTAACAAGCGTAAAGTTGTCTCGCGCACGGTTACCCACCTGTACATTTTGCTTGTAAACCCGGGCTATCTTTTAACACTCTTACTGGGGTTACCCTTGCAGAGGGTTACCCTACCTCCTTGTAAACAGGGCTTAAGTACATGCATCGTACACGAGCTTACCTTGTCCTTTCTGTGTGGGATTTGCTCGATGTTCGTACAAGAGGGTCCCTTGTTTGTGACAAGAACATCACATAAGCTTGCTGGCAAACTATAATGGTCAGCGCAAGCTTTCTTCAAGTTTGCCAGCGTTAGATCCTCATAAGTAAATGGCACAAACTCTCTTGGGTGGACGGGCCGAAACGTTTGTTTGTTGTCTGGCTCTGAAGCCAGACGTTGCACGATCAACTCATGCTGAGCAGTACCAGATTTCTTGCTCTTGCCCTTTCCGCGAGGGTCCGGTCGCTTCCTTTTCGCCTTCATTTCCTCTTGTAAACGGTTCCATACATTTTGCCGTTTATTCATTTCGACAAAAAGGATTTAGATTTTGAGTTGTAACGAGAAAAGTGCAAGATAAGTTATCCCGACGAACACAAGGTGATGATACGCGGGAAATGCGAACCGCCGTTTTGAGAGGAGTCCACTGACCTTAAGTGTCGCAGGCTATGATAACAATGGGCCGCTTTGCTACGACATTTCATTTTGAAAACGAAAATCGTAATGTTCACTTTGGCCCATCATTATCATAGTAAATTTAAAATTTATTGACAATGGGCCGCTTTGCTACGACATTTCATTTTGAAAACGAAAATCGCAATGTTCACTTCGGCCCATTGTTATCATAGTAAATTTATTTGTTTTTGCATTTATGCTTAGGTTTTTTGCTCTTGCTTTTAAATTTGTCTTCATTTTATTTCAAGTAGTATTTAATTTTGATTTCTTTTGTCCTTTTTCTTTTTCTTTTTTTCTTTTTTATTTTTAATGTTTTATTTTTTGTATATTCTTAATATTTTTATTTTATAAAGTGTTATTGTTATTTATTTTTATTTTATTTGTTTTATTGTTGTGTTTTTTTATTGTTTACTCTTGTTTGTTCTTTAATTGTTTTTATTTTTTATTTCAATTCTTATTTTATATTTTTTTTCAAATACAAGAAGCATATCTAGCTGATTTTCCTATGATAACAATGGGCCACCATACTATGGTATACAAGAAGCATATCTAGCTGATTTTCCTATGACAACAATGGGCCACCATACTAAGGCAACAAGACAATAAGGTCTAAACTTTAATGTTTGTTTAATTAATTAATTCCAATTAATTAATTAGCCCTTGTTTTGAGGGAGTGGAGTGGGTACCTTTGATTGCATATTATCCTTGACCAGTTCTGTTTATGATCCACTTGGGTTCGTTGTGCCAGTAGTCCTCCCAGCCAAGAAATTGCCGCAAGATCTCTGCAGAGAGACACGTGGATGGGACGATTCAATCAGCGATTGTGATGGTGAAAGGTCGGAAAAGTGGAAGAGTCAGTTGGCCAATCTCCCCCTGATAACGGTAGACAGATGCGTTAGACCGGCCTGCTTTGGTGACTTGAAAATTGCCGAGTTGCACAATTTTGCAGACGCGTCACAAATTGCATATGGAGCAGTCACGTATCTCAGATTAGTAGATGTTGAAGAAAGAATCCATTGCGCGTTTCTAATCGGGAAGTCTCGCCTTGCTCCTCTGAGACCAATGATTGTGCCAAGATTGGAACTATCAGCTGCCGTCTTGGCCATTCAGTTAGATTGGACCGTAAGAGAAGAGCTCGACATTCCGATCAACCAATCCACATTTTGGTCAGACTCCACCTGTGTGTTGCAGTACATCAGAAATCAATCCAAGCGTTTCCATACATTTGTTGCAAACCGGTTGTCGGTTATACATGAGAATTCAGCACCCCATCAGTGGAGACATGTCAGTTCCGAACTCAACCCAGCGGATGAAGTTACCAGAGGGCTTACGGTGGATGAAATGAGTGCAAGCAGCAAGTGGTTAAGCGGTCCCAAGTTTTTGAAGAAGAAGGAAGAGTTCTGGCCTTGTGATCCTACAATTTGCCAACCAGAACTATCAGATGAAGATCTTGAGATCAAACACGAAGTTCAGCTTTACAACCAGTCGTCGACTAGTCATGCGAGCAAAGATGTTCTCTCCAGGTTGATAGAGCGCTACTCATCTTGGGACAGATTACGAAGAGCTGTGGCCTGGCTATTGAGATTCAAAACGTGGTTCATTGAAAAATACCGTGGTGGTTCCGTTAACTTGAGACCTCAGTGCTGTTTAGAAAGGGGACCTCTCCTGTCCGTGAAAGAAGTTAAATACGCAGAAAGGGAAGTTATCAAGTACGTACAAAGGCTTTTCTTTCCAGACGTCATTAAAGCCATGCAAAGAATAAGTTCATCCAAGCCTCCATGCCAAGTAGCTTTCGAGTTGAAGAGCTTCAAGATACCTGCTTACGTGCGCAAACTTCATCCCTTTTTGGATGATGTCGGAATCCTGAGAGTTGGAGGGCGACTGGAAATTGCTTTAATCAAGTATGAAGCTAAACATCCAATTATTCTTCCGTATCGTCACCAGGCTACCAATTTGATCATTTCCCAGCATCATCAGGAAACTGGCCACCTTAGGCAGGAGTACTTACTGTCAAGTTTACATCAATTCTATTGGATAATCAAGGGACGTTCAGCTGTGCGAAGAGTGATTAGTAGCTGTTTTCAATGTCAGAAACTGGGTGCAGTACGTGGAGAGCAGTTGATGGCCGACCTTCCAAAGGAAAGATTGATATCAGGAGATCCGCCATTCACAAACGTAGGCGTGGACTATTTTGGACCATTTTATGTACGTCAAGGTCGTTCAAACGTGAAGCACTATGGTTGCCCGTTTACCTGCCTGGTTGTCAGGGCCGTTCATATAGAAGTCCTCAACTCACTTGATACTGATTCCTTCATAAATGCGTTGCGAAGATTCATCAATTTACGAGGATGTCCAACTACTGTTTACAGTGACAATGGGACAAACTTCCAAGCTGGAGAAAGAGAGTTACACGAGTTGTTGAGTGAGTGCAATCAAGAATCAATTCACAAGTTTCTTCATCAGAAGAATATCACATGGAAGTTCAATCCACCTGCAGCCTCGCACATGGGAGGTGCCTGGGAGCGTACGATCAGATCTATTCGCAAGATCCTGAGAGCTTTACTAGGACAACAACTTGTCTCTGACGAAATTCTCCGAACATTGATGAGTGAAGTTGAAGGGATCCTAAATGGCAGACCATTGACTCCAGTCAGTAGCGACCCAAAGGACCTGGACCCCCTGACACCAAACCACCTGTTGTTGTTAAGAGCCAACCCAAATTTGCCACCTGGAGTCTTCAACAAAGAAGAAATGTACAGCAAACGATGTTGGCGTCAAGTTCAGTACATGGCCAATATATTCTGGAAGCGCTGGCTAAAGAAGTACTTGCCAACCCTTCAAGAGAGAACGAAGTGGACCAAACCTCACCGTTGCCTAGCGACCAGAGATCTAGTTCTCATTGCAGACGACAACATCCATCGAGGAAAATGGCCGTTAGGCAGAATTACTGAAGTTTTCATTGGAAAGGATGAAAATGTCCGAGCAGCCAAGGTGAAAACAGCCACCACAATTCTGACAAGACCAATCACCAAACTGTGCTTCTTAGAAGGAGAGATGAAAGCCTAAATGAAGAGACTGAACACATAAGAAGATCTACAGTATAAAGAATAGTTAAGAGAACTTACTCTCGTGTCTGAGTATAGTCACGTTATAGTAATGAACTGTAGTCCACAGTAGTTCATTACGGGGGCTCTGTAGCCAAGAGAGTTAAATTTTTTCGTTTTTTGATCACCTTTTTCTGTTTGTTTGGTTTTTATTGTTATAGGTTAATTTTTGCCTACATTTTTGTGCAGTTTTTATATGTAGATTAGTTTTTTCTCATCATGTTACGTAATCGTCTACTGTTTATTACGTAACATCGTTATCAAGGTATATATGTGACCTTTCACGCGAAAACGTACACTAACGGTTTTCCGTTAAACGGCTGAGACGAACGGCTATCGAACGGTCTACGAACGGTTAACTAAGCCGTTTGAAACGGTTTCATCGAACGGCTAAACGGTTTGTTAAGTATCCCGAATGGGCAACCTAACCGTTCGAACGGTTCATGAATTTTTTCAAACGGTTCACCAAAACGTTCGAACGGTTCATGAAATTTCTCAAACGGCTTATCAAAACGTTCAAACGGCTTATGAAACTTTTCGAACGGTTTGCCAAAACGTTCAAACGGTTTATGAATCCACCAAACTGTTTGTCAAAGCGAACGGTCGCAAGCGGTAATTGCAAAATCAATGGCAAAGTGAACGGAATTAATATCCATTGAAAAACTGACAGGGACGCATCCTGAAAGGATAGTACTTGTTGTGTATACCCATAGGTTCAAATAAGGAGAATAGGTGTAAGAAAATCGTTTATTTTAACTTACCGTTCAAACGACTTTTTAATACTGTTTGTGACATTCTGAAAGCTCATCCACAGTCACGCTGTTACTCCACGCTGATTGGGCAATGCTAAAGAATGCATCCAATCAGGGTGGAGCAAACAGCGTGACTGTTGTTCTTTTGCACACGAATTCCGGCCGGGGAAGCTGGTCGCTTCGAAAGCTGCATTTCTCGAAATTATTTGGCGGTTAGCACTTGGATTTTAAATGGATCTTCGGTTGAATGCCACGAAAAGAAGCATCGACCTTTCATTTTATCTTGTGTTCGATTTGGAAGCAGGGCGATTCAAAATTTCTGGGTAAAAATTTGCTTAGCACTAGAGGAGTAAAAAAATTTGTAGTATTCCACCCAAGTCCTCCTCATTACGTGTAGTAAGAGTCAACACACAACCCTCCAAATCGCTCAAATCCGCCACTTTGAGTCGCAAAAGTTTTGTAGCAAGTAAACAGTTTAAGTGGAAAGCATACTTTCAAATTCTTCGGAAAGCTTGAGAATTATTTTAGACAAAACGTACGTAGAATTATGTAGCATGCAAATGACGAGTGTCTTTAATCTCGCATGTAAACAAAAACCTATTCATGTTTATTTACATTATTTTCGCCACTAAACTTAAGAGAAGTTTCACATACGTTATATTTTTTTATCTTTCCACAACTATAAGTAAATCAGTACCGAATCATGCGGTAAAATAACATTTTTGCAAAAAAAATATACTATAACATACAGTGCTGTCACGCATTCACCAGCATGTGGATAGTGAACGCAAACTTGGACGTTTCAAAGTTCCAGGAATTGCTTCAAATATTCTGAGAAACAAATCGGCTTTAGTCATGGGAATTTGTACCCTTGCTTTCAAACTCTTCGTCCGCGAAAATGTTGCTCTCTACGCGAAACAGGATTTTCTCTTCCACATCGATACCACTTTGAATGTCGAAGTTCTTCTGAACCTTCCTTTAACCGATTCCTTCCTTTAACCGCAGCGAAAACAAGACAATCAGTGCGCTTTCAGGTGAGGTTTGAAAACAGATCGCAGATTTAAAGCAGTTGCCTGGACTTAAGAAAACAAAAATGATAATGTTAGGTAGGTGATTTTATTGAACGACTGAATAAGCCAAAGGGTCGCTGACTTGTTTACGAACGGTTGACCAAGCCGTTCTCTCCGCAGTAGGCTTTTTAATCGAACGGTTGACCAAAGCGTTCAAACGGATTGAGAAATTTAGCGAACGGTTGGCGAAACCGTTCAAACGGACTGAGAAATTTAGCAAACGGTTGACCAAACCGTTCGAACGGATTGACGATTTTAGCGAACGGCTTACCAAGTCGTTCGAACGGATTCAAATTTTTTAGAACAGTTGAGCGAAGCCGTTCGAACGGCTTGCGAACGGTCTGGAAACGGAAAACCGTTCGGAAACGGAAAACCGTTAGTGTACGTTTTCGCGTGAAAGGTCACATATATCAAGGCCTTTAGTCTCAAATTAAAACTACTCAAACATCGCCATTTTTTGACGTCTGTTTGGCTTTGATTTCAATTTTCTTCAATTTCCTTCGGTAAAATTTTCTGATATGCTCAAACCGGGTAGAGTCTGGCAAGAAGAAACTTTTAAAATCGAAAAAAGCAGGGGTTGTCAAGGTAGTTTTTTTGTTTTTAGCATTTTTGTGTTTTTTTGGCTGAGTGAAAACCTTGTCTTACAAATTTTTCTGATAAATTGAGAGCAAGAAAAGCTAGTAAGAAATAACTTCTCTGCCAAATCTTAAGGAATTTCACCGAAGGAAATTCGAGAAATCTGATAAGAATTTTTCTATTTTTTCACTTCAGTGGCAATAACGTCATCAGAATAGGAACTCGCCAAGATCGCTATGTGAGCATGCGCAAATTTTTGAACCACGCGGTTTTGTCGATGAGCGACTCGACAATGATGGTCTCATCAAAATACACACAAGACCCTTCCGTCCAAATCATTTTCTTTACGTTTTCTTTTAAATGGTTTCTATGTTTCGACTTCTGGACTGTAATTTGAGCTATGTTGTTGACTTAGTCGCTGCTTTGCACGAGCTTGCGTCAGCTAGCGCGCGCACATTACTGAAGCTTGCATCATCGGTGCACGAGCTCTTAAAACCCTATTGAGCCACCTTAAGTGAATTGTTAGATTAAAGACGAATTTCAATAGTACTGGAGTGTTTATTACAAAGGGTATCATGTTACAAGCTTTGCGAGGAAAACAAAAGTATCAAGTTACAAATGCTGGGGTTGAAAAAAATAAAACTATCACGTTTGCTAGTTCAACGTGTTAATGAATTTAAAATGAACGAAATTCAACGTAAAACACCACAGTAAAGTTTAAAACCATCTTGACAAGTAGTAAGTTATTTTGGGGAATTTTACTAACAAGTTACATACAGGCAGCAGATTACTCAAAACGTACTGACAGTCCTACATAACACTCTGCACTATCTGAGATTGTCTCACTAGTTTATACACGTACTTACCAAGATTTGAACCATTCACCTACCGCTCAGTAATCCTTATCCATCTCCACTTGATCATGCAAGGAATCGTTGCAAAGCTCCGCATATTTCTTGTAATAATTAGTTATTGGTCCCAGACTCCCCTTTGTTCATATCTGCGCGGTTACCCAGCGGTGCATGGACGTTCTCGAACGTTCATCTCAACATGGCCACGTGCGCAAATGAAACAGAATTTTACAAGAAACTGGATGCCTTAAAAGCTTCAAGCAAGGGAAAAGAAAGCAAAACAACATTGTTTATTTCCCATGACTTCTATGACAACGCGAAAATCTGGCTAGGACAAGATGAAGGCTCACTCGAGTCAATGTCAAAGAAAGATATTGCAACTGTCAAACGTAATCAGTGGACTCTGTATCAGGGAAAAACTCAAGATAAAAGTGGACGAAATGTTATTCCAAAACGTGAGCTATTCAAAATCTTGACCGATGCACATTCTGCAACTGCTCACCGTGGTAGGGATAAGACAGAACATTAGGTACGTGAACGTTACTCAGGAATTAATCAAGAGGTAACTGAATTGTTTGTGTCGCTTTGCACTCTACATCAATCTCAACACAGTGTGACAAGCTATATGAAGAAACCTGTTATTAAACCAATTGCAGCCGATGGTTTCCTAAAGCATGTCGAAATTGATCTAACTGACTTTTGAAATTTGCCTTGTTCGTGTACTTCAAGTCATAAATGGGTGCTGCACATTAACGATCATTACAGCAAGTATTCTTGGCTCATTCCACTGAAGTCAAAGAAATGCGAAGAGGTTGTACAAGCACTGCAAAACGTTTTTTATGTTTGGATTTCCGCACACCTTGCATAGTGACAATGGAAAGGAATTTACAGGTCAAAAAATGAAAGATTTCTGTCAGACAAATTTCATTAAACAAGTTTATGGTGCATCAAGAATGCCCACAACACAAGGGCTGGTAGAGCGAGGCAATCGTACTTTCAAAGAAAACTTAAGTAACATTCTTAGAGAGAAAAAGGCTGAGCTCATCAACAGTTGGTGCGGTGTACTGGGTGAAGCAGCTTACAAAAAAACATAACCATGCATACATGCTGCAACCAAACAAATTCCATACGTTGCAGTCTTCGGGACAAAACCATGGAAGGAAACAAACAACAATGGTTTATCAACAGAGAATAACGATGAAACATCAACAACTGTCACACCATCTTCATCATCCCAGAAAAGGCAATTAGAAGAGAAATCGGAACAAAGAAAAAAGATGCAAAAAACTGTAAATGAAAATCAAGAGAAATATAATGCAAAAATGAAACAAGCCAGGAGTAAAAAAACTTACTTTAAAGTCAATGACACTGTAGCTATAAAAATTGATAAGGTAGATAAGACCTCGCCTCTTCATCCAAATGCCCTCATTGGCAAAGTTCTCCACGTTGAAAATAACTACACCAAAGTTGTCACAAGACATGGAATAATTTCAACTTTTATTTCAACAAATCGCTTAAACAAATGCACAGCTACAAATAATGTTTTTGACTGCTCCAAGGAGATTGCCTTTTCATCAGCTTGCAAAAAAAGAAATGAATTACTAAATGAAAAATTCAGTAACATTGTTTATGTCCAATTTACTGTCATTCCTCAAGACAATTAATTTTGTTAATTAATCCTCTGTAATGTTCTGGGTATGTTTTAACGTAAAGGAGTCCATAGCCTTGCTTTAATAAAAAGAAAATCAATGAAAAGAAAATCAATGTAATATGGCTTAAGGGTACCCCAAAACAAACAACCCCAACCTTGCACAAGAGAAAACTGAGCATTTAACTCTAATCACTAAACTTAGGGTTTAATCCTAATCTCTGAAATGTGTGTAGTAGCCCGAACATTCCATGAAAGCTAACCATTTGAAACAAGTGCTTAACCCTAATCACTAACCAAAGAGTTTAACCCTAATCACTGAAAATGAATATGTGGAGTAGCCCAAGGCAGTTCAAAAAATAACCTAAGTTAAAACAAATTTAACCTGACTTTAATGCAGTTCAAAAACTAACCTAGGTTAAAAAAAAATAACCTAGGTTGAAAAAAATTTAACCTGAATTTAAATTTGACCTGTAACATATCTAAGCCAGAGAAAGGGCTTATATACATAACCTTCAAGTGCTTTCCTTTCAAACTCTCCCATAAAAAGATTGGCAAAGGCTGGGGCCATTTTTGTCCCCATTGCTGTACTCTTATCATTGCTGTACTCTGTTGAATGAAGTGTTCGTCGTTAAAAACAAAGTTATTCATAGTTAGGATCATGTGCATTAAGTCACATAAGGATTCAGTAGGCATGGATTTATCAGTTCGTTCATCCAGTAATTTTTTACATGCGTCAATGCCCTCAGTGGTCGGAATGTTCATGTATAAGGACGATACGTCGAGGGTGACAAGTAAAGCATTAGGAGGGATGTCGTCAAAATCTTGCAGCTTGTTGAGGAGATTGGTGGTGTTCTTCACATAAGAGGGCAATGTTTGTACAAAAGGATTTAGACGAAAACTAACAAACTCGGAGATTTTTTCAGTAGGATGTCCATTCGCTGACACGATGGGTCGTTCAAGGTTCCCAGGTTTGTGGATTTTTGGCAGGATATAGAAACGACCAGCTTTGGGATTTTCCAGAGTTAGGTAACGGTGGGTTTGTTTATCTATAATTTTATCAGCCAGTAACCTCTTGAGCTACCCCACTTCTATTCCCTTCTTAGACGTCAAAATCCTTCTCGAAAATGGAAAAATAGAAACTGACCTATACTGCAAACCCACCGATAAACACCAATACTTACTTCACTCTTCAAGTCATCCGTATCACACAAAAAAATCAATCCCCTACAGCCTTGCTCTCCGTTTACGACGTATTTGTTCAAAAGATGACTTCTTCGATACCAGATGGACTGAACTAGAATGTTACTTAACGAAACGAGGATACAAAAACAATTTCGTGAAAAGCCAGATCTCCAGAGCAAAATCAATCTCCAGAAACCACACCTTAAAAGAAAACAGTCCTGAAATCGAAAAACCTGACAGAGTACCACTCATCACCACCTATAATCCAGCCTTACCTAACATTCACAAAGTCCTGTGATGATACGTAGTTAATGTTCTTTTGATGACGTAGCATCATGTGAACCGTCGTGGCATGCGACCTTTAGTGTGATGTTGGTTAAGCAATAAAGTACAAGAAGTGCTTTTTGCCTCCTCATATAGTTCGTGGCTATTACATGGTGTCAGAAGTAAACCAAAAACCTCGGAAACATGGCTCTAAGCAGCATCGAATGACCAGTTATGCAGTGGGACGGCAACAACGCGAAAGAAACCTGGCGGTGTTTCAAGCAACACGTCGAGTTAATGTTTACAGGACCTCTTAGATCCAGAACAGAACAGGAGAAATGCAGCTATTTACTCATCTGGGTCGGTCAGAAAGGAAGGGATATCTACAACACGTGGTCTGACATTTCCGATGATGACCGTAAGAAATTAGGAACATACTACGAACGTTTTGAGAATCATGTAAGTCCCAAAGCAAATCCTGTTTTCACCACATTCAAATTCCACAGTTGCGTCCAAAAATCATCAGAAACAGCAGAGAAATTCATCACGGCATTACGAATTCTAGCCCAGGATTGTGATTTCAAAGACCCAGAAGAAATGATTTGAGACCGAATAGTCTCCGGAACGAACTCACTCAAAGTCAGAGAAAGGTTAATCTCAAAGGGAGCCAAGCTAACGCTGGATAAAGCTATTGAAATTGCAAGGTCACACGAATCCTCTCAAGCCCAGCTCACAGCCATGGCAGCTGAAACTGCAGATGGGTCCATACACTTAGTACAGAAGCGAAACCAAGAGAAAGAGACACAGGATGCCCAACACCAAAACCACCCTCCATCACATCAAGTATCTCCACCTTTCAAGCCTCCCAGGGGAATGAGAACTTGCAGGAACTGTGGTTGCGCCCACAACGCATCAGCCAAATGCCCAGCACATGGCAAGACATGCCTCTACTGTAAGAAATTAAACCACTTTGCAGAAGTCTGTCAATCCAAGGCCCGCAGACAACGGATTCATGACATAGAAGATTCAAGAGATTCCACCGCAGAAACATCCTTCGAATCCATTGTTTTCGAATCAGTCACCATAGCAAATTTAACACATGGGTCAGCTGAGTCTAGTCGAGATGAAGTATTTGTATCCATTCAGGTAAACCTGGTGCAGAGCAATAACAGGAAGACCACCCTAAGAGCCAAACTTGACACTGGGGCCCAGGGCAACATACTACCCATGAGACTTTACCTTGAGATGTTCCCGCATCAAATAGACAACAATGGTAAACTCAAACCCAATGCACTGCTGTCCTCAAATGTTGTGCTCACTGCCTATGGAGGCTCGCAAATTAAACACCATGGCATAGTCACCATACCCTGCACTTACGGGAAAGAGAGCACACTGGCACCCTTTTACGTCACTGACACCCCAGGTCCTGCAATCATTGGCCTCCCAACCTCCACTGACCTGAATCTGCTACAGTTTAATTGTGCAATACAGGCACAACATCCCCACACTAGCAGTCATGGATGCCTAAAGGACAAGACTCCCCCCCCCCCGATAAAAGACAAGCAAGATTTGATTAAACAATACCCTGAGTGTTTCAATGGCATCGGGAAGTTTCAAAGGGAGTACCATATTACAGTCGACCACAATGTTCCACCAGTGATTCATCCTCCACAGCGCGTGCCAGTCAGCCTCAAAGATGACATCAAAAGTGAATTGGATGATATGGTCAAGAATGGTATCATCACAAAACTTGAAGAAGGTGAACCCACACCCTGGGTTAACAGTCTTGTCTACCAACGGAAACAAAATGGGAGATTGAGACTCTGCTTAGACCCCAAAGATCTCAACGCAGCCATCTAGAGAGAACACCATGTTACCCGCACTTTAGAAGAGATCCTACCCAAATTGACCGGAGCTACAGTTTTCTCCATTGTTGATGCTAAGTGCGGGTACTGGAACGTTGTTCTTGACAAGGAGTCGAGTTACCTCACCACATTCAGCTCCCCTTTCAGTAGATACAGATTTAACCGCATGCCCTTTGGGCTGAAAATGTCATAAGACATCTTTCAGACCAAAATTGGCCAAACATTTGAGGGGTGTGAAGGCGTGGTAGGAATTGCAGACGACATCGTAGTTTTTGGAAGAACTGGTGAAGAACATGACCGAAACATGCATGGTATGCTAAGACGATGCCAAGATACAGGCCTGAAACTGAACCCTGACAAATGCTTTGTAAAGCGGGAGAAAATCAGATTTTATGGCGTTGTCTGTAGCCAAGATGGGATCCAGCCAGACCCAAACAAAATCTCAGCACTGAAACAAATGTCAGCTCCAACCAGCCGCCAAGAACTACAGACCTTCTTAGGTCTGGCAAACTACATGGGTCCTTTCATCCCAAATTTAAGCACACTAACAGCCCCACTTCGAGAGCTCCTAAAGGAAAGCCACCAATTTGACTGGAGCCCAGCACACCAAGAAGCCTACAACAAGATCAAGGACTCCATCAGTAGTGAAGTCAGTAGTGAAGTCACTCTAACCTACTTTGATCCAAAGAAGGAGATCACCTTCACCTTCGCTGAAAGGCCTGGGTTCCGTACTCTTACAGTATAACAAGCCTGTTGCTTTCGCGAGCAAAGCACTCACTGATGTGGAAACAAGATATGCAAACATTGAACGAGAACTGCTTGCTGTGGTGTACGGGTGTGAGAAGTTTCACACTTACCTGTTTGGCCACAGTTTCACAGTCAACATTGACCACAAGCCCCTCGAGAGTATTCACCTAAAACACTTGACAGCTGCACCCCCACATCTTCAAAGGATGCTATTGAGACTGCAACCATATGACCTTGTCATCCGGTACCAACCAGGCAAGAGCATCGAGATCGCAGATGCGCTCTCCAGGTTATCACCAGAAGAAACAGAAGCCATCCCTGGGATGAATGTCCAAGTGCGGAGCTTGCACATGTTTTCACAAATCTACTACACTTGTTACAAAATGAAAGTTTAGATTCTGAAGAAAATATCATAATCGAAGGGGATTGCAATTGTCCTTTGGACCCCGCTCTGGATAAAAAGGGTGGCATTTTCACTCCCAGAAAAGCTGTTATATCAAGCCAGGGTTCGTACACTTATGACCCATCAAAATTCCATGACTTTCCATGACTTTTTCCATGACTTTTTGAAATATTCCATGACCTAAGTTAAGCTACTGCCCTCCGGCAGTAGTGTCAAAACAATCATTTATTCAGCTGAAATTACATTTGATTTTTGGACTCGCCAGTTAATTTTTCAACTTTGGATCTTAATGCCTTTCATTCATAGAAAACATACTGATTTTCCATGACTTTCCATGACCTACACCTAAATTTCAGGACTTTCCAGGCCTGGAAAAT
>JAHPZR010029025.1:7500-22500 GCA_019787425.1 Platygyra sinensis | reverse complement strand
TCATAAATGAACTGTAACATTTCTCACAGTCACCAGAAGTTTCATCCCCAGAAGCTGGCCACTCGGTAATTTAATGGGTTTTTAGATGTAGGCGCCCTTCACGTTATGTAATCTGGTAATTACTGTTCTTTTCGCTGGATAGAGACAATATTGTGAGCGAAACTCGTTTTCGTTAGAGCGTTTTGCTGTGTACATTTCCGTTGACCTAAAATAAACTCAAAGGTCCCACAGTTTTGTACCCATTGCGAAATCTGTTTGAATAAAATGGCAGTTTAAACTCAGTTTCCTAAGCGTCAGTTTCCTGTTCCTCACCTTGTGCACCTTGATAATTATGCTGGACAAATGCGTAATTTTACAGGTAATGTGGATTGTTGGGATTTTTAGGGAGGCAAGGTTAAGCCATTTTATCATGCAACAACAATGAGGGAGGGGAGGGGTGTCTAGCTTAAGAAAATGCAGTTTTAATCAAAACTATACACCTAATTGCAACATTCAAGAAATGAGGGGTGACAGAATCTTTAAAATAATCCCTCACTGTGTTACCTATAGAGCTTTAAAAATTCCATGACTTGCCAGGCCTGGAAAAAGAAGATTTATAATTCCAGGACTTCCCATGTTTCCATTACCCATGCAAACCCTGATCAGTGTTGCTTAATTCTTATTTCCCTTTATTTTTCTCTTTAAATTCATCCAGGCCTTGTTGATATTGCAATTAGACGTATTTTTAACAGAAGGACTAAACAGAAAACAGAGAATACTGTGACATTCTCTCATTTTTATCAATGAGTTGGATATTTCAGAATACAATCAGTCACACAGTCAGTGTTAACGTCATTGAGGTGCTGTGGTGTACTGAGGAGACCCTGAGTAGCATGCAGTACACTCCCCAAGGAATACATTTAATTTCTGGTGCTTTAGCCAGTTGGAAGTTCTGACAGGATTTGTTCATTACTAGTCTATAAAAGCCAATTTCATTGCTGATCTTTAAGGAAGAATATTACTACATGCAGCTGTAAGCAAGCACACCCTACATATTTTTGGCTGTTTAGGGTCTAAAATTAACTTTTTTGACTTTGGCTACAGCTTTCAACTTAATGAAACCTTTCCATCACAAGCTAGTGATGTGCAGTCGCCAACAGTTTTCCTCTTTATGGTAATGGAGTCAAGATGAAAAGTCTGCTATTGGCAAAAGCAGTCTGAATTTTCTGTCAGTGTAATTGCTTTGGCCAAAATTAACATTAATTTGGGAATGAGATAAATATATGACAGTGGCATAGTCCTGAAAATAGTTATCCCCCCATTGATGGCCAGTTGAAAATTCTCATCATCAATGTGAACTTTTAGCAGCACTGGCAGCTAGGAAGGGGTGATTTCAGACTCTGCTGTTGCCCCTCTAAAATTCCAAATTTGGGGGGTTTCCCACTGTCTCAGGTGTCTGTGGTGTTGCCTTCAGCAAACAATGTGGTCAATGTGGTAAACCCTTTAATTTTTCTTTCGTTTTAAGCCCTATTGCTGCAGTAGCCAAAACCCTACTACTCAGACACACTTTCAAAACCTGGATGCGAAAGTAACTTACTAATCATCTTTTTCAACTTCTGCCATTCTTTCATGACATCTATCAACCTCCATGCAACATCTACATTCTTCATGCAGGGCAACAAACTCCAACGAACAATTTATACACTTGCAGCTATAACCATAACCTTACATGTACATGGGTAAGCTTAAATTCAAAATAACATTAACAGTTAATTGACACCAAAAATATGTATAAATAAACTTGAAATACCTGAAGAACTAAAACTACCACTTCGATCTTTTTTTTTATTATTTTTGGTAATTGACCAAATTACAGAAATTTTAATCGTGCAATGTCTACGAAACAGACATTTTCAAAAACGGTGACAGATCGAATCCAACATAACTTCCTTCGAAACAAACTGCTTGGAATTTTCAGTAGCTCTTTTACAAAAATAGACGCATTGATTAAAGCAGAAAGAATCGAAAACGAAGAAACCAAATAAAATACCAGTCTGGTAGGTCTGTCTCGTCAGCAAATCGACTGAGAAGCATGTCCTCAGACTCTTCTTCTTCCTTTACAGCTATTTGTTCAGCGTACTAGGTGGCTTCTTCTTCGGTGGCAATCTGGCTCGGCACTATCATCGTATGATTGGAAATCTTCACTTGCCGAAACAGAAGCTAGCCTCTGAACACTCAGAGCAACCTTCACTACTGCTTTCAGACAAACTTTACCCAAAATGAACTTCTGAATCGACAGAGATTTCGCTAATACTAAGATAAAAACTCGACTGATATCAACAGCGATCAAAGTTAAATCAATCTCGTGTTAGGAATATGACGTCACAAGTAGAGATGCCGCTGTGAAAATAGCGGGCTCAACTGGAACCAATTTCGAGTAATGGCGGACGAAAATTTCCACTTTTCGAGCGGCGAAATTTTAATGAAGGAAGTCTTTTTAATTTTTTCTTTTTGGACGAAAGGACATTGTACATGATGGTAAGTTATTCTGTATAAAAAAAAGTGGGAAAAAGAAATGTGAAATTTCGTCGCAGTGGCACTTTAAGGTCAGACTGAAAATGAAGTATGAAATAGAACGTTTCATAAGTTTAAAAAACAATAATGATAATTTTTTCAAAAAGAAATGCCTTTTTCATCTAGTTTGTTATTCAACTAAGTAGAGGTGTACATGTATATGTATATGTGTATGTGTCCGTATATATATGCATATGTATGTATACAAGTATGTGCATGTGTATATGGGTATATATGTAGATGCATATACGTACATTTTTTTTGCGTAATGTAATAATGTAATTTTGTTGTTAACGTGAAAAAAGTACAGTATTGTATTGCATTGTTAGTAGAGTAAGTAGCCCGTAATGTAAGTAATGTAATTTTTGTAAGTAACGCTAGTATAGTTTTGTAAGTAGAGGATTGTGATGACAATAATAATAATTTTAAAAAAAATGAATGTCCAAGTGCACTACATCCACCCTCAATTCAGTGAGAGCATTTTGCAGAGAACAAGGCAACAAACCGTGTCAGATCCAGACCTCAATTGCACTGAAGGAAATGATCCACTCTGGTTGGCCGCCGACCATCCAGCAAGTCCCAGTGACCTTAAAACCTTTTTGGCCCTTTCGCGATGAGCTCGCTGTAGAAGATGGGATAGCCATGAAGAGTCACCGCATCTTAATCCCCACTGTGCTACAGAAGGAAATCTTGACAAAGCTCCATGCAGCACACCAAGGAATTGAGAAGACGAAGCTCAGAGCTAGGACCTCTGTATATTGGAGAGGGCTAAACAAAGACATAGATGAGATAACCAAGACATGTAGCATTTGCCAGGAGTTGCACCCAAGCCAGCAAAAAGAGCCCCTGATCCTCACAGAGGTGCCGCCAAGGGCATGGCACACCATTGGTACAGACCTCTTTACCTTAGAGGGTTCAGAGTACCTAGTAGTTGCTGATTATTACTCAAAGTATCCACTTGTCAGGCAGATACCAAGGGGACAAAATAACAGCCACAGAGTACATCAAAATGCTGAGACAGATTTTCAGCGAGCAGGGCATTCCCAAGGTAGTAAGATCCGATAATGGGCCCCACTACAGTGGTCAAGCATTCCAAGATTTTGCAAGAGAAGTGGGTTTCCAGCACGTGACAAGCTCCCCACACTATCCGTGTAGCAGTGGTTTTATTGAGAGCCAAGTGTAATTAGTTAAAGCTGCTCTTCTCAAAGCGAAAACCACCCACAGCGACCCTGACATGGCCCTTCTGTGCCTTAGAACCACACCCATTGATCACAAGCTGCCATCACCTGCTGAACTACTTCTTGGTCGAGCAATCCAGGACAACCTCCCGAGGAAAATCCCCAGAGACGCCTTAAATGAAGTAGTCGCCCCCAGACTAGAGGAGAGGCAGGAGATGCAAAAATTCTACCATGACAGGTCCGCGAGGCAACTCCCTACACTAACACCAGGGCAAAAAAGTAAGCATCCAGGATCAATCGACACTGAAATGGAAACCAGCCGAAGTGAGGGAAAAGCTTGCTGGAGTCCCCCGGTCATATACTGCGTCAACCCCAACTGGAAGAGAGCTGAGGCGCACTAGAACCCATATACGTCTTGCCCCCCAGAGCAACATAGAAGTCAAACCAGATACACATGAGCAAACTGTGGTACAAGCTAGCACCAACCCAACTGTTGCGATTTCAGTTCCCTTCGAGAATCAAGCTGCCACACTCACAGGCCATTATGTAACTCGGAGTGGCAGGATTAGCAAGTCCCCGGAAAGGCTGGACATATAACTTGCTCTTTTGTTGAACAATGCTGATCTACTAACAAAGGAACTTTTGTTGTTGACTTACAGTTATATTCCTTTGTTCAGTATAGTTGTTATTTTGTTTGCTGTTATAACTCACCTCAACAGGAGGAGAGGGATATGATGAAATGTAGTTAATGTTCTTTCGATGACGTAGCATCATTTGAACCGTCGTGCCATGCGACCTTTCGTGTGAGTTTCCCCGCCATGTTGGTTAAGCAATAAGGTACAAGAAGTGCTTTTCGCCTCCTCATATAGTTTGAGGCTATTACAAGTCCTACACCAGAAACAACCCATTCTCCATTCCACAGAACGTTTGCATGAAATTGTTAAAGAAACACCTGTTGTAGCTTACCGACCTTCACCAAATCTTCGTGACTTATTGGTTTGCGTGAAACTTAAGAACCCATCAACCGCCACTCAACCCAACCATTCTTTTGGCACTTTCCGCTGCAACTCTAAACATGGATGTCTGACTTGCCCACACATTTAACAACACTGGGGAAGTGCAAGAAATCAAACATCAAATGACGTGTAAATCTGCGAACCTGATTTATATGATAGAATGCACACGATGTAAGAAACAATACATAGGAGAAACTACACAAACACTTAGAGAACGATTCACAGAACACAGACAAGCTACGAACAATTCTATAGCTAGTCACGCCAATGCTTCAGCAGCAGTACCAACACACTTTAACTTTCCTGATCACTCTATAGAAGACATGACACTCATTCCACTTGAGCTTCAACCAACACCCAATACCTCACGCAGGAAAGCAAGGGAGGCCTATCTGATACACAGAGGCCAAACACTAGACCCGAATGGAATGAACCGCCGAAATGAACGTTGACCGTTTACCTTATTTTTAGTGTTGTATACATTTATCTACATTTGTAACCTTGTGTATCACTGTTCATGTTACTTTTATTAGTTAAACATTAACTGCCATTGTATATCACCTATATTCAAATTTTAGAGCCGTTATTTTTCCTGCATTAAGAACTGGCCCTGAAGAAGACTAGCTCTGCTAGTTCAAATATAGGCTAATAAATTTTGCCCTTCTGCCGTAGTACCAGCCTTGCAATCAATTTGCAGTTATAAGTGTTTGCTACAGCTACAGTCTTGTGCCACGTTTAAGAGTTTGACAAAATTTCACAGCGCAGGTACATTTAAACGTGACAAATTAAATAGAGGATAATACATGGGTGTGGGTTGTCTACAAAACGAAGACCTAAGACCTAAGACCTAAGACCTAAGACTTGAGACCCAAAAACGAAGACCCCAAAACGAAGACTAGTTTTTTTTACAAGCCTATCAAACCAGAGCCAGTCAAGCCGGGTCAACGCTTTTCCCCTGACGCGGAATTAAGCCGGCTCAAACTACAAAACGAAGACCCTCTCTTAAATGCTCTGTTCGTTGTCAACTGACCCAAAACCAATGGGGTCTTCATTTTGTAGATTAAGCCGGCTCAAACTACAAAATGAAGACCCTCTCTTAAATGCTTTGTTCGTTGTCAACTGACCCGAAACCAATGGGGTCTTCGTTTTGTAGATTAAGCCGGCTCAAACTACAAAACGAAGACCCTCTCTTAAATGCTTTGTTTGTTGTCAACTGACGCGAAATCAATGGGGTCTTCATTTTGTAGATTAAGCCGGCTTAATCTACAAAACGAAGACCCTCTCTTAAATGCTTTATTCGTTGTCAACTGATGCGGAATCAATGGGTTCTTCGTTTTGTAGATTAAGCCAGCTTAATATACAAAATGAAGACCCTCTCTTAAATGCTTTGTTCGTTGTCAACTGACGCGAAATCAATGGGGTCTTCGTTTTGTAGATTAAACCGGCTCAAACTGCAAAACGAAGACCGTCACTTAAATGCTTTTTTCGTTGTCAACTGATGCGAAATCAATCAATAAAGTCTTCGTTTTGTAGAGAAGGCCAGCCCGAACTTCAAAACGAAGTTCTTCCTTTAAATGCTTTGTTCGTTGTCAACTGACGTGAAATCAATGGGGTCTTGGGATATTAATGTACGTAAAAATATACTTTTACAAATATGCTTTTATGCTTAAACATTAACAGTTAATGTGAGTATATTTAACAAGAAATATGAAGGATAATGTAAAGATGTTTAGTTTTAAAAAGTGAGTACAGTGGAGCCCCGCTATAACGAAGTGTCATGGTACCAAAAAAATGTTTGTTATAGCGGGGTCTTCGTTATAGCGAAGACCCCGTTATAGTGAATTATCTGGATAACAACAAAAATATTCGTTATAGCAGGGTAACCAAGCTGAACCATGGGATATACACCACTCAGAACAGTCCACAGAAACAGCTACATTTAAATACAGCAAAGCTTTGAAGGTCAAAGTTTCCTTATCTTGACCAATACGAGTCGTGTTTGGCTTATCAGCCATTTGTATCATCATGTCGTTTTTACTTACTGAGAGCGACAGGACAAATTATTCGTTATAGCGGGGTAAATTGTGCGTTGGGACCGTCAAAATCAATTCGTTATAGCGGGGATTTTGTTATAGGGGGGTTCGTTATAGCGGGGTTTGTTTTCACATATTTTACTGTAATTCTGCCGTGCTTTCAAATGTTGTTCGTTACAACAGGGTCTTTGCTATAGCGGGTTCGTTATAGCGGGATTCCACTGTATATGGAATCTGTCGTTGTCACGCAACGTATCAGCAAATTTTATCACATTTTATACAGGAGACAGAGGAGACCTCTTAAAATTGACACAATGATATATCTGTCCGTAAAACCCTGCTTGTCGATAAAGAATGTTGATTTTAGTGATGGACTTGAAAGTCAGCTAGTTAAGTCATGTCTTTACAGTTTTTATATTGTATTAAAAATGATTAGATTAGATAGTTTTGTTTTTACATGTTTGTATGCTGTAATTGTTTTTCTAACAAGTTTATTAGCTTTTAGTTGTTAAGTGTTACACTCTGTAAATGAAGGGTTTACTTACTTATTACTAACTTACTCTCATAATCTTTCACTACTAGTTTGTAATTCATGCTTGTAAGCTTAGTTAAGTATTAATATTGCTTTATTAAAGTGGCTATGAAACGAAATGAAAAAGTTGCCTAAAATAACTCTCTGGTATTGGTGATAATGTTTTGACTGTAAATTTTTCCATCATACCTCTACTTTCCTCCTCCGACCTTCACAAAGACACACGACCATGGGAGACACTTCCTTGCATGGCCATTTTGACTTGATGATGTCACAGGGTTTGCACATCTCGCGCCAATGTTATTACAAACAGTGGAAATAGTAATGGCAGATAGAACTCGTATCAAACGAAGAGGGAAATGTTGTGTGGCAGGAAGCCGTGGCAACGTTAGTTGTACCAATACGAGCTATTCTCCGGGAATAGATTTCTCTCCCACAAAGAATTATTGTTTCCTCGTGCTCTCTGACTCTCTAGTTTCTTTTAATTACTCTTTCGAAGGATTGACACTAAGATTACAATTAACCGAACGACGGTTAAACTCAACTGAACTTATTAACTTGAATAGTAATTATTGGCTTAAATATCACTAGCGGTTCACACATTCAGTATGTATTCGTAGCGTAATTATTCCGAGTGGTTCACATATAGTTTCTGCACGCATCTGGAAATGGACTTCGTTTGTCAGAAAGCATCCCCAAATCGGCCAAACTTCAAGCCATCGAAGCATTCGGCTCTTTGCTAAGTGTACTTTGAGCCGACCTGTTTCACACACAGGTCGCGTCCGTCATGTGCTCCAATTGTGCAAGAAGTAGAAAAGGGATCTATACCTACCCGGGATGCGGTGGTTTTTTCGCTTGGGCCACTGACTTCATGTAAAAAGCGACAAGCGAGTTTTAAAGACTTGATTATAAGTTTATGTAGTTTTAAAGGAGTGGATGAAAGGTGTTTGAAGCCATGTTTATTGGTCTGCGAGTTCCACTAAACAAGGCTTTGAGAACTTGATCCTTGCAAAATGGAATTCAATGAGGCATGTAGCCAATAAACATCAAGACCACCCAGATCCTCTCTTCCCAGGGTGTGCCCATGAGGATGACATTGAGCCAAAAAGTGGATTAAAATTGGTATAATCGATACATGAGGGTCAAATTGTTACTGAAATAACCAAAGTGATTCACTGTGATACCCTGAAATATCTGCTGACTATAATAATATAACATTGAACTGTGTTGCACGGTAGTTGCTGACAAGTGTGAATCATTTGTAGGAACCAGGGCATATGACAAGTTAAGTCTCCTGAAAGTGCCTATGAAATGAAGAATAAGTGCTGCTGATTTGAAGGCCTTTAAAAAGTACTGCAGAATGGCGTTTTCCTTTTTGGCATATCTGTTTTCGTTCTAAGGATATAAACGTTTTTGTACTATGCAAATTAGGAAAGTGATGACGTAGTAATTATCAACTGTGCAACTAAAATGGTAAAATACTGAATCAAGAATATCTCTTCAAATATTGGAGTGGTAATCTTCAAACTTGGCACCAGAAATGTTCATCACATATGAAACAAAAAGAAACCTGTGGTTCCCCTGCCAAGGCAACTCTCTTGGCTCCAGACTCTTTCTGTCAAAATCAAAATATCCCAATTCGCAACCCTTTTAAGTGGGATAGGAGGTCCAGCTCGGAACAGACATGGTTCTAATATTGTCTAAATTCTCCCCATTAGATTGCTGGGAGTGGATGATACTTGGGTAAGACAAAAACTGGGACTTTCAATTCTAATTTAGACAGGACCAGCGGCAAAACTGTTTTCATGGCAACAGCACCACAGGTGTCATTTTGTTTCTCTCGTGATGTACATTTCTGGCACCAAGTTTGAAGAACACTGCTTCAAATTAACATTTCTAGAGATATTCTTGATTCAATATTTTACCATTTTAGTTGCACAGTTTATTACGTCATCACTTTCCCAATTTCCATGATACAAAAACGTTTATATCTTTAGAACGAAAAAAGATGTTTCAAAAAGGAAAGTGCCATTCTCCTGTATTTTGAAAAGCTTTTCCAATTACCAGCAATTATTTTTCACTTCATAGACACTTTAATGACTTGAAGAAACTGTCCCCTGAAGACCAAAATAGCTGCCTTGAGGGATTTCATGCCACCCTCAACCACTGGCATCCCAAGATGATAAATTTCTCTTGGTTAGGGACATTTTATTGGTATGACTATAACTAAAAAAAAAAATCAACAATACATCAAATTAAAGTATTTCACACACACTGGCATTGTGATTGTAATTGATTTTGATATTTTTATAGGCATGTACTTACCAGCCTTCATTTTAATGAAAATGTGAGACTAATCAGTCTAAAGATTATAATAAAAAGCTTGTGATCTATAGAATTCTAAAATATGAGTTCAAGACCAAGTCAGTATCATTCAATTCAGTACCAATATCATTAAAAAGTTTTGATCAATTAAAATAAAAAGACTTCCTTGCAGTCTCAGTTCTCACTTTGGGAAGCATTAAGCTGGCTTCCCACTTCCAGTTTCCAAAAAAAGATATAATTCTATTTCGTGATTGGTCAAAGTCGCTACGAAGTCACGTGGAGATAGCGCGCGGGAAGCAAGCAGTCAGTTGCGTTCGGTTAGCAAGCAGATAGACCGACGAAAGTTGGTCTGTTGAAAAAATGAACGACAACATAACCCTAGAAGGGGAAACTGCACTTCTCTCTGAAGGACATCTTGAAGCCCAACAGGGGAATCTTTTACAGCTTCTAAGACCCGTGTTGACGAGCCTAAACACAAATATGACTGCCATGAATGAATCGCTCAAACATCTCCATGACGTGGACAAACATAACGATAAAGAGGCAGAATCTGCCTCAAAAAAAAAACACACCATTCGCCTGAACCAGGTATCTCTAGTGAGGTTAATGACCTGCTTACAGAGGGGCAAACAGCCCAAGATAAAAACTCAAACACGACCGAGAGCCAGGGTGACGTGCTTGATGACATTGCTCAATCACTCGACGAGGCCGAGCGAACCACAGAACCGGTCTCGGAAAAGCTTGCCAATGTCGCCAACAAAAGCTGGCTTCACAAATTTAGCGATGACCAGCTGAAAGCAAAAGTAGAGAAATTTACTGCTTAATTTAAAAGCTAAAGTTGATAGCACCTCTGCCGGAAAGTTTAACCAGCTCGTGGTAATGACCACGGATGCTATCGCTTTGTTAGGTCATGCCAGCTTTGAACTCTCCCAGCTTCGCCGGGAGGACATTAAGCCATACCTTCACAAGGATTATGGCGACCTTTGCTCCGCGAACATGCCTGTGACATAGCACCTATTTGGCGATGAACTGCAGACCCAGTTGACCCATATTCGAGCTACTAATAAGATTAGTAACACAATGAGTACCTCCAATCATTCAAGGCGTAACTACTGCGGCCAAAGCTTTGGTCAGAATGGGCCTAAACAACATAACAGGCCTTTTTTATCGTGAGCGACACAGACACAGAGTCAGCAGCACAAGCCCAAGCCATTTTATCTTCACACGAAGTGTGCCGATCAACAACAGAGGAAGTAGAACTAGAACCCTTTGTTGACCTATTACCAGAACTTGAGGTAAGCAAATATAGCACAACGCTACCATGTTTTGTGGAGTATTACAGGATTAGGGTCCAACATTTTCAGGCTGGTCAGATTATCAACTATGCTGATCAATGGCAGCAACTGACCTCGGATCCAGAAATTCTGGAAACTGTCACTGGCCAAAACATTGAGTTTTATCAAATTCCTGTACAAATTAAGCCTCCATTCCAACCAAAATGGTCTCCAGAGGAATCAGAATTTAATGATTCTGAAATTCTTTCACTGCTCGAGAAAGGTGTAATCCAGCAATCAAAACACGAGCAGGGTGAATTTATTTCATCGGTATTTTTGCAGCCCAAAAAAGATGGTTCCTATCGCATGATCTTGAATTTAAAATCACTGAATCAGTACGTAGTTTACCACCATTTTAAAATGGATACAATATGGACTGCTGTCGCGATGATCACACCTGGATGTTTCATGGCCTCTATCGATTTAAAGGATGCGTATTACTCGGTCTCTATATCTAAACAGGACCGAAAATACCTAAAATTCACATGGAGGGGCAGTTTGTATGAGCTTACTTGTTTCCCCAATGGTTTGGCATGTTGCCCCAGAAAATTCACAAAGCTTCTTAAGCCTGTGTACTCCACACTCAGACAAATGGGTCACTTATCAGTTGCCTATATTGATGATTCATATTTACAAGCTGATACTTATGATCATTGTGTCGAAAATGTTATTGATAAAGTTACAATGTTTAACAACCTGGGACTTGTGGTGCATCCAGAAAAGTCTGTCTTAGTCCTTACACAGCAACTGGTATTTCTAGGCTTTATATTGGGACTCTATTTTGATGAGAATCTCTCTCACCCCAGAGAAGGCATGCAAAGTTAAGAGTGCCTGTCAAAAGCTTGTAGATACAGTTCTACCTTCAATAAAACTAGTAGCTCGAGTGTTGGGGCTACTAACTTCCAGTTTTCGGGAGTAATGTACAGGCCCCTCCATTACCGATGGATTGAAATTGCAAAAAGCCTAGGCCCTACACCAGTGCAAAGGTAACTTTGATAGCCCCATGTACCTAGCACCAGAGGCAATCAGTGATCTTCGATGGTGGATTGAGTCAATTGACACAGCATTTAATCAAGTCAGCCATGCTGTTTCACAAATTACCTTAACTACTGACGCCTCAAAAACAGGGTGGAGGTGCACATGTCTGGGTACCCCCACAGGCGGGTCTTGGACCCCAGCCGAAGCAGAAAATCACATTAACTACCTAGAGACAAAGGCAGTTTTCCTTGGCTTAAAGTCCTTCTCTCACACAATATCTGGGAAATCAGTCACTGTCCTCACTGATAACACTACTGCAGTAGCATGCTTGAATCAAATGGGAACCTGCCACTCCAACACTATAAATAGATTAGTCATTGATATTTGGGAGTGGTGTATAACATACAACATCTGGATAACTGCCTCTCACATCCCAGGCATATACAATAGTGCTGCAGACTCTGAGTCACGCAAAACACGAAGGGAGACTGAATGGAGCCTAAATTCCACAGTATTTCAGAAAGCTATAAATGAAGCCCACTTCCAGCCAGATGTGGACCTGTTTGGCTCTCGGGTGAATTTCAAATGCACAAGATATGTTTCTTACCAACCAGACCCTGGGTCATATGCTGTTAATGCGTTTTGTATAAAGTAAACAAACCTTGCTTTCTATGCCTTTCCCCCCTTCTGTATTATTCAGAAAGTTCTGCAAAAAGTGCAAGAAGACAGAGCAACAGGCCTTCTTGTTCTCCCCCACTGGCCTACTCAACCATGGTGGCCGTACCTCGCTAACATGCTCATTGCATCTCCCCTTATTCTTCCTAGGAAACAGGACACGTTACACCTGCCATCGAATCCAGGCCTTCTCCACCCACTGCACAAGACGATAAAGCTTCTACTTTGCCACTTATCCGGACAAACCTCACTAGTAAGGGCCTTTCAACAACAGCTTCAGACGTCATCCTACAAGCATGGAAACCAGGAACCCAGAAGCAGTACAAATCATACCTACAAAGATGGGAACTTTACTGTTGTGAACAGAAAATTAATCCTCTTTCGGCATCTGTAGTTGATGGAATAAATTTTTAGGGTGACCTTTACCAAAAACCACTATCCCTACAGTGCAATCAACACTGCCCGCTCTGCTTTATCCGCTGTCATGTTTCCCGCTGAGGGTGGCACTTTTGGAAGTAACCCTCTGGTGACACGGTTTCTTAAAAGTGTTTTCACTGTGCGACCATCCTTGCCTCGATATCAAGAAATCTGGGATGTGAGTACCGTCCTGTCATATCTGAAAACGCTTCACCCTCCCGAAAGCCTCAGCTTACAGCTCTTGACGCTCAAGACAACCATGTTGCTTGCGCTCCTCTCAAGACAAAGATGCCAAACAATACATGCCCTAGATGTTTCTCATATGACACTTACTGATGAAAACTGTGTATTTTATATCCAGAAACTTCTCAAAACATCCAGACCGGGTAAACACCTAGGACGTTTAGAGTTTCGTAACTTTGACGAGGATAAAAAGTTGTGTATTGTTACAGTTCTTAAAGAGTACGTTAATCGTACCAAGTTAACCAGAGGTAATTATACCCAGTTGTTATTGAGTTATTGTAAACCCTTCAAACTATACCTGCCAACTCTCACGCCTGCGGGTTGAAACTCACGAGTCTCACGCCTGCGGGCCAATTTCTCACGCCTGATTGAAAAATGTGAGTTGTTGCTGTCTTGCTTGACACAATTTCCAAAAATATGTCAACTCAGACGCATGTAAGGAATGAAAACCATGTGTAAAATGAATAAATGAAAATACCTTACCTCGCGATCTCTGATTTTTGAAGGGAAAAGCATTGGGAGCGAGCTCGCGTTTATGCGCGTCCTAAGACTGGGACTGGGAAAATGCGAGGGCTGTTTCCGCTTTCGTCACAGTATGCAAATTTGCCTTTTAAAAAATGACCATGTCAGTCCAAAACTTTCCGATTATAGAACTATAGCTCTAATGTTATCAGCTAACGTCGGTCCTTGTGGCTAAGCGTTTTCTCGATAACGTCAACTTCGGTAGACTTCGGACGTCTTCAGAAGACTTCGTAGTTCTTCGGGAATCTTCGGAAATGATCGTGTCGTCTTCAAAAATCTCAGCACTCCCAGGATAAAAATCTCACGCCTATATCTCAGAAAAAGTTGGCAGGTATACTTCAAACCTGTATGTACTGATACCATTGCTCGTTGGCTCAAAAAGCTTTTAGAGAATGCTGGAATTGATATCACTAAGTATGGGGCACACAGCACCCAAGCAGCCGTCACATCTGCTGCCAAAGTAGCTAACGTGTCAGTGAAGACAATCATGGATGCTGCCAGATGGGCCAATGCTGGAACTTTCAGCAAGTTCTACGACAAGCCAATCAGGGCTAGTGTATCTGATAATTTTGGTGTTGACCTTCTGAAAACTCAGTGTTGATGTTAATAAAAACACTTGCCTGAACAGGAGAGTGTCTCTGTCTTGTATTAGCCATTATCTCTGCTCAGGAGGTCATGGCCATCTGCTTTAAAACTCTCCACGTGACTTCATAGCAACTTTGACCAATCACAAAGTAGAATTTAAAAATTAAACAAGGCTTACCTGTAAGGTGACGTTTGATTGTAATTCTACGAGTTATTGGTCAGGAGTGGAGAAGTCACGTGCCCACCACATGTGATTACCATTCTCACGACCCTACCCTTGTACTTTGGGGATGGCCATGAGCCTTTAGACCTTTCAAGACTGACTGCTTGCTTCCCGTGCGCTATCTCCATGTGACTTCTCCGCTCCTGAGCAATAACTCGTAGAATTACAATCAAACTTCACCTTACAGGTAAGCCTCGTTTAAAGTTTAAAATCTATGGTCCCAGAACCCCTCAACAGCCAATTCCCAGAGAGAGTGGACAATGCAACTGCAGTTGAGCAGCATTTGAAAAGGACGAAATTTGCAGAGACACCATTATAATTATTCACAAGGTATTTCTTCAAGTGGCTAATAACAAGTTATAACTACATGTATGCATGTTATTTTT
>JAHPZR010029025.1:0-2500 GCA_019787425.1 Platygyra sinensis | reverse complement strand
TCTGGAACGCCTGTGCAGCAGCCATTGCCGAAACTACTGGTTTTCCAAAGAGAAGCGGTAAATATTAGATTTTGTGTATCAAGTTTGCACTCTATGCTCTACGATCTATGCTCTACTCTCTAAGCACTTATTGCAACCTTTATTAATTTACAGGATCTACCCTCTAAGCTCTATTAACTAATCTTTGCGCTCTACGCTCTACCCTCTACTCTCTAAGCACTTATTGCAACCTTTATTTACACGATCTACCCTCTAAGCTCTGTCAGCTAATCTGTGCACTCTACGCTCTACGGTGTACGCTCTACGATCTACGCTAAACGATCTACGCTCTAAGCACTTATTGCAACCGTCATTTACACGATCTACCCTCTAAGCTCTACCAGCTGCTCTGTGCACTCTACACTCTATGATGTACGCTCTACGCTCTACGATCTACCCTCTACTCTCTAAGCACTTAATGCAACTTTTATTTACCCTCGGCAGTGTTTGTAGGACAAGTGCTAGTGGGGCATATTCATAACTGAACATAACATTGTTAAGAATCCCAACTGGCCGGAGGCAAACCAGTTGGCTATTTACAAGCGTGGCTGAGGATTTAAACTTGGGGCTACCGAGAAACAAATCCTGGTGGTGGTCAGAGCGGGACTCAAGACCGGGACCGCCTGATTGCGAGTCCGACACGCTGACCACTTGGCCACGCTGCCTCCTTAAGCTACTCTTTGCACTCTACGCTCCACGCTGTACGATGTATCCTCTAAGCGCTACCAGTCTACGCTGTACGTGCTACGACCTACCCTCTAAGCTCTACCAGCTACTCTCTGCTCTCTACGCTCTAAGTCTAGGATTTACTTGAAATTTGTTGACTACGTTTCGAGACACAGTTGAATGCATCAATTTGGGAAGTGCCGTCGGCTGTAAACTATTGGTGTGTTTCAAGCGGCTGGAAAAAATATCGAGTGCTGATCCTTTCATTTACAGTCGGGAATTCAAGTTGTTCTGGACATTGCTTTGACTTTATATCGTTATTTATATTAACACTTCTCGTTTCATATTGACCCCACAAATGTAGCTTGCTTCACGCCTAATATTGTATATGAATTGCAGTCATATGCCACATGGTTGATGGATTCAGTGCGCTGCAACCTCAGTTTTCCTAAACTAATCAATTTTAGCTTGCAAGCACAAGAAATAAGAAATACTGATACATTTTGCCGTTTCTTCGGTCCTAGACTTCACTTGCTATCAATGAAGTATGGTAGAACCTCCCTTGTCTCAATAGTATATGCTAAGGGCCTCACCAATGTTTTGATGGTTTGATTGTTTTGCACTGAAACACAATCAAAAACAAAGAGCACGCAATGCATGCAGAAGTGATGATATTTACTTCTATTTCCCACATTCTCTCTAGAAAACTGACAAATAAACACTGACTCTCATTTTTCCGAGTTTGTGTTTCTCCGTGCATTTCTGATTAGCAAGATTCCAAAATTGTTAGTTTCACCCCCACCCCCTCATCCCCCAACATCAAAGGGTCAATTAACGAGGAGGGATACTGGCGCAGTAACTAGGAGTGAGTGATTGATCAATGGGTGCTGGTTTAGTGACCCGACATCGGCTCAGACACACTGATAAGCAGTGAAACCATGAAACCTGAGAACAAGTCCACAGGCCTCGGTCCTACCTTCTGAAGAGATGGACCGAGTAAACACAGGAGACTGAGGCATAGAAAGGAAATTGCCCACCAGACGCAAAGGCCTGAGACCGGTCTTACCATTTTCCTTCACCTCGGCTCGTCCGATATGTCAATCAAATAGGGAGGTTGCACAAAATTTGGCAAAAATCAATACAAATCGATATTGCAGATACTTACAGTGACCTGTCTTAAAGTGCTAGAAGTTCAGGTGTTCTAATCTGCTGCCATGTTGTAAACTGAAAAAGCATAAATTAAAGCTGCTGTTGCACTGCACCATGGACCGGTGACATCATTTGCAGCTAACTGGAAGGTTCACGTCATTGTGACATCATGAATTGCGCTAACACGAGCAAATAGGAGCTGACGCAGGCAAGGTTCATTGTCCTTATTTGATCATAAAATTGATACATGAGAACTGAAGAACCATATTTGGGCAAAACATATCGTCATTAAAAAATCAAGTGGGTCACTTTATTGGTCTCATGTAAATCACATTCCCAACTTGCTCGAATAAAATGGTCCCATTAGATGTTGAGATCAGCCGGTAGAAGTTGAATGATCAACTCGCTTTAGTTTTAGGGTGCGTCTCTCTAAGAAAATCCAAGATTGGATCTTAAATCCGAAGGAATCCGAAAACGGATTTTGCGTTTCTTTACTGGAGAAGAAGAAGAATCCATTCTGGAAGTGAATTCTTTGGTTCCTTTGACGCACCATGATCTGAAAGATCTTAGATTGATCTGTCTCGTAAAGAAGATTCGGATTTAAAAATCCAATGTTGGATTTTCTTAGAGAAAAGCACCTTTAGTC
>JAHPZR010029022.1:0-13030 GCA_019787425.1 Platygyra sinensis | reverse complement strand
TTCTTAATGTGCCCAGAGTTCGTTCTTATTGTGCCCCAGATATCTGTTCCTACGGTGCAGGGTTTTCAAATTGAAAAAAAGTTTAGCAGGAGGCAAATCGTTAAAAGTAGCCAGGAGCACTATCTCATCTCGTATACCACTAGCAAACTTCTTTCGAAAGGTTGTCCACAAAAAAGTGACAGAGAAGTACTCCTCCGGTATGAATTTTTCAAACTTAAAACTGCTAAAAAGCCCAAAACGGCTGGAGACAAAATTAAAGGCTTTCGACTCCTTTTAGTAATAACCTTATTAGACAATATTTAATTTTTTTCGTTCTAACTCAAAGCTGTCACTTGTGTCATTTACTGAGAACTTTCTCGTAACAACAGCAAAGTTCTCTTTTTACTCTGGAAATCGACTGTCGTTGTGGTGTTCCAAGGTCTTAACAAAAGTCCATTCGATCAAGCGCATTCCTCGAGAACCAACTGAAGCTGGCAAAAGACAAGTCTGTACGGGTTAATTGTCCATTCGCTTGTATAAATACAAATAGCCAAGTTCTTTAGGAGGCTTCTCTGACAAGGCGACTTTCCGATCATTGAAAATGACCCACCTAAGAGAAATGATACGATTAAAGGAGCTAAATAAAGCTAAAAAATGCATATTAATTTAAAACTTGGCGCACTATTTTTCATATGACGTAAAACTCCGACTCTTGGCTCATAGTCGGCGTTTTTTAGCCAATCATCAAGCTAGAAATGCAATAGTCGGAGCTGAGAATTTACTTAATGTCGATAGTAACGAATCCGGCCAGAATCGCCTCGGATGACTGGAAACCCTAGAAATGCTATGGTCTGTGCTACGCCTTATCTTCAAAAGGATTTCGGTGACCCCGATTTATTTACGTTTTTAATTTAATCTTATCATTTTCTACCTGCAGTTAAAGATATAAAATAATCTGTAGGTGGGAAGTGTTTGGGCGCGAACGTCCTTAAGATCGACCTAGCAAAACATATATATTACGTACATGTTCAAAAATATTGCAGTAAATGGAAAATGGGTAAACAAGTAATTGCAGCTTGGCTAAAATGGAGGGGAAATAAGATATCTGTGTTATTGAACAAGCCTCCTCGGTCAAGATGACTGGATATTGGCCAAGTCCTTTATTCTGTGAGTTTATGGACAAAGATGGAGTAGAGGTCCATAAACGTGTTAAAAGGAAACGAGGCCGGCACCCATTTTAAATGAACAGCCTTGGTTAATAGAGGGTTTATTACTGGACAACAGTTTGCTATTTTCTCGCAGGACAGAGTGAGTAATCCCGAGCGGGCAATTGCCGGCTCTGATAGCCAATCACAGCGTGATATCAGTTGGTTCATCGTGGTCGCTCACGAAGTAGTTAGCCATATAATAAGAACAAATAAATACCTTCCTTCTTTTAGTACATGACAAACATAATGCCCGCACATTGTGGAGGTGCCCATGTGGCTGATAAAGGCAATTAAGTGGTATTCTGAAAATGAAATAAACATAGTTCAGATAAGCGGAGATGGATGTGTATGAAGTATGTATTATTTTGGGTTGTGCTGACAGGCCAATAAATAAACAACGATGTTGTTTAAGAGTCAAGAGTCAATGTCAAATTAAAGCTGTCTACGCCACTTACTTCCTGATCCATCTTTGTACTGGGGTCCAGTCGTTTGGTCAGCTTGGCTTTGGCTTTCCGTAGAGTCAAGCTCGTGCGCATGACTAAATATCCAATCCACTGCACGTTCCAAGTTATTGTCCTATAGCGCGGCGACAGTAGAAATGAGAAGCGTTGATTTAAGAACTCGAGAGAACGACGGGTAGGAGCCTTTTTACAGAATGCTCCCTCTTACCCAGAATCACCCGCAACTAACAACTTAACCAGGCTACAAAAAGGCTTGCTAGCCAACTTGTCATTCACCACTCATCGTCCTTCTTGATGTATCACAGTCACAGGTAGCATGACCTTCCGTAAGGGTTGTTGCTAAACAAAGAGTGAACAAGGACAGGAGACCTGGGCTTCAAAATCTAGCCAGGTACACGAATGTTACGCGAGATGAGTATGAAGTCTAGTAAATGTGATTAGTTTACATGGAAAAGCGTTTAAACATCGATGCCATTCTTTTGTTCTTTCATTCCTTCTTCGATGTGCATAATTATAGCTGTTTGCTCAGTGACCTGGCCTTTGAATGGCAGCGAGGCTGGAGGTGACTGTGTTTTGAAAAAGACCTGACTGCTTTAATTGGGTAAATTAAGTTGTTCTTAGTATTAGCATTAGTATAAGTAGTAAATTGGTAGAAATAGTGCTCCCATAAACTAAAACTGAAACATCTAGGTTAGACAAGGCTCGATGGAAGAGCGTATTTTTGTATGAATTTGATACCGTGTATAAATAAAGCTTGTGTATGTATGTATGCTAACTAGGTAAATGATAAAAGCAGCGAGTTCGGTATCAAAGCAAGGCCACTTCCAACCTCGCTTGTATTCATGAGTTAGGTAGTTAACTGATCGCGTAACTGTAAAAATAGCCTATTCCTTCAAAGCATAGAAACGGTCAAATGAATGGTACGCTAAGATAAAAAACTACAAGAGTCTGGGACGGATTACAAATGGCGAACCAAAAGCAGTAAAGTTAGTTTTTCCAGGACTCCCTGCAGTGCCACAAAATGATACTCACTGTTGATTTCAAAGCCTTGATAGCTTGAGCTTGAGTAAATCCCATAGAAATAATCATCCCCACAGCTTCTTCATTCACGGACTCTGTTTCTTTAGCACCACTTCCTGGAACGCTCAAGGGTTCCGCGAAATCTGAGGAGACAATTGCTACTGTCATTGACTGTGCATCTGGATCTGTATAATTCAACTCTAAGGGAATTGAAACCATTTCTTACCCGGGTCTTCCATGTGTTCTAAAACCCAGTTCATTGCTGGCTCTATACCTATTGAAAAGAAAAAAAAGCACGTAAAACAAACAAGCTAACAAACAAAACAATTCACAAAAAAAAAAATCCGGATTTACGACAATCATTATGTGAAATAATTCATATGTACAGCTAAACTGCGTGTAAAACATTTGAAAATGAAGACCGATTACCCAGTTTTGCAGTTTTGCTTCATGCAAAGCCTTAAGGGGACTAGAAAAAAACAAACAAACAAACAAACAAACAAATCAGATTTCAGGGGGATTACCATCAATCTGCATTTTTTTTTTTCTTTTTTCTTTTTTTCAGGTCTTCTGTGAACTTACTTACTGACTTTACTGGGATTATTTGTTTCCAGCTCATTTCTGTCAAATTATCAACTATTTCTTAGAGAATGTTATTTTTCTTTATTGTTACTATTTTTTGTCGATATCTCACCTTGATTTTTGGTGTGATAAACAGCTTTCCGACAACCTTCTTTATTAAACCCCATAGAGACAAGTTGAACAACGATACTGTCATCGATCTGGATCTCAGGAGCTTCAAGAAATTAATCAGTAGAATTCTACTTAGTATACTAACACCACTGAATGAAAAGACTAGCTAGTGTCAATCAGAAGTAACATACTCGTGGAAGCATGAACTGCATATATTACAACTGTACATTGCTCCACTTTTGGCTGTGCTAGTATATCACTTCACTAATTATCAGAGATTCTTAGAACGGCAGTAACCAGATGGCAGATATCAGGGTTAAAATATACCTGGGGGAGCTTGTTCAGCTTCTGGTAGTTCTTCCTCGCACGACTGAAGTCCAGTTGCTCTTAAATGAGTTAGGTCTAGTTCTTCTAAAATGTCGATTGACACATCTGTTAAAATATAAAACGACGTGTTAGAATGTTCTGCACTGCAAGCAACAGACCTTTCCCGGATTCCACTTCAGTGCGCACGAACAATAGAACCAGAGCCAGGTTGGACATTTTCATACATTTGCTGTATTTGTGTCCACCCTGAGCTTGACTCGATGTCATTGTTTGTCGGAATGCGGGAAAGGTCTATTGCAATTAACAATTATTGCTCGAGGTTGAGTACAATATGGTGGTTTGTCGGTGGCGAGCAAATCAAGTATTTGCCTGCGCCCAAAGCTGGGCCAAATAATTGATCTGCGAAATCACTCTGACAGCCCAGGGAAGCGACCAGCTCTTTTTATACAAAAGCGCGGCTACAATTACGCATGAGCAGAATATTATTTGTAACGAAATCCTGCTGACAATCAAAAGGAAGGAAAAAATGCATCGAATGTTAATAGGCTTTGTTGACCTTTTGAACGCCGAATTTCTCCTCTTGGTCACAATACACAATTATAAACCACGAGAAAACAGGAAATAATAAAGAAGAATGCTAGGAAGCGCAACGTTCTTCCAACGCGTTTGTGCTTTATTTCAGAAATAGAAAACATGTACCGTGTTCCTATCGAGTTTATGAAACTTGGGTGAATGAAAAATGCTATGAGAACACGAGAGGAGCCGACAGGTGAGTGCTTGCACAGCTTTTTTCGAGTTCTCCGAAACTTCCACGTGTTTCTTTAACTCGATAGAAACACGGAGGACATGTTTTCCATTTTTCACTTTTTTATGTAAAATACCGCGACCTCAAAAAGAAAGCAACTTGTTTACTTTCATCATGAAAACCCAAATATCTTTGCTCGCGCCATCGTTACATCAAGAGCTCGTGCTAGTTCCGTGTTTTTATTGAGTTTTGTAAACACGATTTTAAACATACCGAGCTTCTTAGGTATCCAGTCATCACCAAGAGTAAATTTTTTCATTTGCACCGTCAGATAATCTGGAAACGTGGCGAATCTTGTTGATCTACGACATGCATAAGCAAGCAAAGTTAAGATATATCCTCAGCTCTTTTAACAGATAAGAAAATAAACTAGAAAATTACTTGAGAAAAGGTACCGTCTCTCAACATGCCTTAAATTAATTCCTGGGTTGAGAGACGTCAATGATTTGAGACTCGGATTGGATCGGATGACGTAAGATCCAAACGTGTCTCTGATTGGGTTTTGCTTGGTAATTAGTTTTGACGCGCACATACCGACCAATCACAGACGCTTCAAGCATCTACGTCTCACATCATTATCAGTATCGTGGTTTATACAGACATCAAATTAGCTTTCCTCAGAATTGTATGTGAAAAAAAAAATGTTAATGAAAGGGGACGCAAAATACAAAGTACCCTAGACTAGATGGAAGGAAGGATTATACTTCAGGTATATACTTCACATAACAATCATTAAATTACTTGACCATTTTCTTTACGTCAATCTTGCGTTTTTCATCCTATAGTCTCAAATTCAAAAACAACAATAACAACAAGAGTCTTCACCGGCCCGGAAAAAATTCCAAGAACTGCTAGTAAAAAAATGAGGAGATTCTTTAGAAAACAATGCAAATTTTCAAACTTTGAAGAACTTTCAAGTATATGCCAATCTCGCACGCACTTTTCAAGGGCTGTGCGATCTAAAATCTTCGAATAACGAAGGTCTCTCTCACACGGAATGAACTTGGGAAAGGAAAAGCAACACATGTTTGCTCATAATACTCACTTCTGTGCGACACTTTTGGCCTGCAGTGCTGTGCTGTAAAAGTCGTCCACTCTTTCAGGAGCAGCAAAGGCTTCAATGCACGCTGTCATGGATACTCGGGGTCGCACTATCTCACTGGGATCCCTGAGATCAACAGCACATGTGAGCAAACACAAGGTAAAAGATCCGATCCTGATACCCTACATAGGTGAAGTCCTAAAATAATCTAAACTATGCTTTTACAAAGTCGACCCATCTTTTCCGTCTGCTTCGCATCAGAGCGACTCTCGCCAAAGAGAAGTATCGTATGAAGGTCAATACAGGTCTTGTTCCAAGGAGGCGGTATTGCTAAACTAAAAAGCTTCCTACAACACATCGTGGAGACATTTGCAAGATGATTACATTTGCATTATCCCTAATTTAGCACTTATTTTCTCTTGAAAGCAAACGTTGTTAATCCCGAAATGACGTCACGGGTCAACCCGCCCCATACTCCCTAACTCCTCGGTCGTGAACATGGCAGGGACGAATTAAAAACTAAGAGGAAACTTTTTTTCACATTTAGGTGATCAGTGAAATAAGGAGATTTTTTAATACAGCGGAAAACTCTCTTTTAGGGTTAGTGGGGTTAGTAGAGTTAGTGACACTTTAACGTACAGTCTTTCTTTCTTTTCTTCGGCTTCTTTCTGTTTCAATTCGTAGGCCGCGACTTCATCTAGAGGGAAGAAAAAGGAAAGCAAAGCGTATCATTGTTTTAATTCATAACAGCTTCTTCACTGATCTACTTTTAGGACACGACAGAACACAGAAAACATGTCATTCAACACGCCAAATTCGTGTCAGACGTTTTTTCTTTGTGGTGTACCTGTAAACTAGCTTTTTAGTTTAGAGTACCGACCACATTAAATATATTGATTGATTGATTGATTGATTGACTGACTGACTGACTGACTGACTGATTGACTGATTGATTGATTGACTGATTGATTGATTGATTGATTGATTGATTGCACAACACAGTTTCTCACCTTTATTAAGAACTGCTTCCATCGGTATAGACAATGACAATAGTGTATCCTCTCTGTGGTTGTAACGGACTTTTCCTGACAGCATACACTGCGTCCTTTCTTCAACCTAGATGGACAATGAACTGCTAGTTACTAAGCTAACAGCTCAGGTTAATGTTGCATTAAAGTAACAACCCGCGTGTAAGAACTTAGTGGTTTAACAACCTGCTAGTAGAAACCTGCCATTAAATCTGGGATTTAAAAACGCTACCATCAACAGTCGTGTTGGGTTCGTGTTTGAGGAAAACTCGGGCAGGCAAATCACGTGATTGTCGTGACGTCATCGTTTTCGAAAAGTTCCGTTTGTAAAATGTTTTTCCTTCACGCGAAAGCGAAAAGCCAGCGTTTTCAAATTCCTGTTGTTTGATGAGCGTTTTCGAAAACCTGAGTTTTCAAAATGTTTTGGCCTTGCGCACGGTGTTGGTGATCATGAACGTAACCTTTTGCTTGACATCAAATCTCATTAACAAGGCTCATTGCACCTCTTCTACAAAGAAAGTGCATCTCAAACATGTCAACATTTTTCGTGATGCTCAGACAAAATTAAAGTTATAGCAGTTTCAAAAAACGCGATAACAAAGCAGCGCATTTATAATGAAACAAAACAGAATGAGAAAAATATCAACAAAACTGAAGTGCCCGGGGGAAGGGTACTCCCTTATATGGGTTTTATGCCTGTAGGTATGTGAGGCACAAAGAGTATGGTCTTTCAGCCGTTTTGGTCATAAATATAGCATCCAGTTTAGCTGATTTTGGTCGTAATTAGAGTAAGGATTTTGGGAAGTGGGCCGCACACCCCCATCCAATTTTTCTGAGAATACTCCCCTCGGCCATCCCCTGGGCGTCGGCGACACAAAATAAATAAACAACAAAAAGCAGCTACCGTTCGTTCGCTAGTGAAAAGTAAGAGTATGTAAAATTATCTTTAAAATAGCCATATAAGCCTTTGAGATATTAAAGTAGTTTGCAGATCCCATAATTTAAAGAAAAAAGTTAATCTTCCGAGTCTTCTACGTTCCGTGACATTCAGAAAACAGCTGCAACTTCAGTTTTGAGCTAAAATGACATTTGATCCGTGTGCAGAGCTCGTTGCCTGGCAGGTGACAAAAAATCTTCCCGTCATCCTTCCCACCCCAAACTATTCTCGTCCTCAGAGGCCGCGCTCCTATTGGTCAGCATTCTTGCTGCTGACCAAATGGAGCGCGGCCTCTGGTGACGAGAATGACCTCAAAGGGTTTTATCAGCAGTTTAGTCTCACGAAAAATTTGTGCCATCTTGCTCTTCGAGTTCGAAAAAGTAGTGTTCAAAATTGTGGTTGAGCTTATGTCAAGAAGAATGAAAAACCTACTTACATCTTCTAACATGTGATGTGCAAATATGCAGTGTTTTCGATGCCCGACAGAAAAATCGACAAATCGACAAATCGACAGACGCTGATGCTCCTTCCTGTTTTACTTCATTATTTTTGAGACTTTCATTGCATCTCACAGCCAACAACATATCTGGGCAAAATATGAACGATATCTGGGCACAACAGAAACGATAACAGGGCAAAAAAGGAACGATATCTGTGCAAAATAGGAACGATATCTGGGCACAATAAGAACAATATCTGGGCAGAACAGTTACGTTCTCTGGGCACAATAGGAATGATCTCTGGGGACAATAGGAACGATATCTGGGCAAAATAATAACGATATCTGGGCAAAATAGGAACGATATCTGGACAAAATAGGAACGATATCTGGAAAAAATAAGAACGATATTTGGGCACAATAAGAACGATATTTGGGCACAAGAAAGAGCGATATCTTGGGAAAATAGGAACGATATCTGGGCAAAATAGGAACGATATCTGCGCACAATAGGAACGATATCTGGGCACAATAAGAACGATATCTTGGCATGATTAGAACGATATCTTGGCATGATTAGAACGATATCTGGGCACAATCAGAACCATAATTTGGCACAATAGGAAGGATATCTGGGCACGATAATAACGATATCTGGGCACGATAATAACGATATCTGGGCACGATAGGAACGACATCTGGGCACAATAGGAACAATATCTGGGCACAATAGCAACGATATTTGGGTACGTTAAGAACGATATCTGGGCACAATAGGAACGTTATCTGGGCACAACAAGAACGATATCTGGGCACGATAAGAACGATATCTAGGCACGGTAGGAACGATATCTAGGCACAATAGGAACGATATCTGGGCACAGTAGGAACGATATCTGGGCACAATAAGAACGAACTCTGGGCACATTAAGAACCATATCTGGGCACAATAGGAACGATATCTGGGCGCAATAGGAACGATATCTGGGAACAATACGAACGACACTTGGGCACAACAGGAACGATATCTGGGCACAATAGGAATGATATGTGGGCACAATAGGAACAATATCTGGGCACAATAAGAACAATATCTGGGCAGAACAGTTACGTTCTCTGGGCACAATATGTATGATCTCTGGGGACAATAGGAACGATATCTGGGCAAAATAACAACGATATCTGGGCAAAATAGGAACGATATCCGGGCACAATAGGAACGATATCTGGGAAAAATAAGAACGATATTTGGACACAATAGGAACGATATTTGGGCACAAGAAGAGCGATATCTTGGAACAATAGGAACGATATCTGGTAAAAATAGGAACGATATCTGGGCACCATAGGAACGATATCTGGGCACAGTAGGAAGGATATTTGGGTAAAATAAGAACACTATCTGGGCACAATAAGAACGATATTTGGGCACAATAGGAATGATATCTAGGCACAATAAGAACGATATCTGGGCACAATAAAAACGATATCTGAGCAAAATTGAAATGATATCTGTTGATTAACTTCTCCATCCATCGGAATTTGGACAGACGTGAATTCTCAGAGACCAAACTACGACTGCGTTTTCAGTGGATTCGAATTTATGTTAAGTAACAATCACGCTTGTTGATCACCTTACCTTATATCTGAATGAATCGACTGGGTTAACAGGGCCTGCATTGGATCGCTGCAAGAATTATGAAAAGAGTGGATCATTTGTACTTTTGAGGCCCTACAAGGGGTTTTCGGGATACCGTATATTTAGGTAAAAATTATTGGGACACAGGATATTTGCTGCGATAATTAATCAGGGGCACCCAACGACAATTTTCGGAAATATATCTGTTCGGAAGACGATTTGAGATCTAGAATTTTCGGAACATTTTTTGTAAAATTTCTTGCTTGCCTGCTTCTCCTAAGATTTTCGCACAACTAAAATATGGTATAATTGCCTATTTTTAACGGATTTCTACCCTAAAAAGGTCACCTATAATTTTCGGGAGCATTTTTTCTGGCTGAAATTTTCGAAAAGGTAAGTTTTGATCCCAATAATTTTCGGATCACTAGACTTTCAGCTAGGAAATCCGAACAGATGACAAATTTTTAGGGGATAAAAATATGCCTATATCTACCGTTTAAATACCAAAATACTTTCAACAATGCTATGTTTTAGTGGTTTTGAACTATATTCTCGTTGGGTGCCCCTGATTAATGAGTAATGGGATATTTAGATCAGTAGAAAAATCGTTGATGTTTGCAAAAGACCATTTTACAGTTGTCTGCTTTGTGACCTGGCCTTTAATTTCACAACGAGGCTGGAGGTGGCCCTATTTTGATTAAGACTTCACTGCTTATGTTGTGTAAATCAAGTTGTTGTTATGCTAACTACTGGCCAGGTACCTAAGCATGCAACTATAAAATAGCCTATTGGAATTAACAGGATACGACATATGTAATAGGTACACTGTAAGCCTAATCCTCAGTACGATTCAGCTCTGCAAGGCTCTAATGGAAGCTGCCATAACAGTACGATGAGACTAACGCGAATCGTTTTACTGCCTTGAAGAGAGTTTAACTGGTTTATTTTAAGCTCTACTTCACGATTAGTCAAACAAGAAAAAGCAAAATACACAAAAAAATAAAGGCCAAATAAAATCTAACAATAAATCGTTTTGATAACTCAAAATAAATATGAGTAAATCACAACCTTGTTCCCAGGGTCTCTCGTGTTCTCGCCCTCCTGGAGCGAGAGAGAAGAGGGAGGGGAGGGCAGGAAGGTGAGAGACACAGAGAGCAACCTGGTTGAGTGGATCAACTACTGTAAATGAATTTTGAAGAACCTGACCCTCAAAGCGAAAAACCCAGCGAGATTATAATCAGTGGCACAGCGAGAGTTTAAGAAACATACCTCTACTCTGTCTACAGTGGAGAGTAAATGCGTAAAAAACTCTTCAGCATCTTGTTGTCTATTGGTGGAGAACTCAGGGTGACCACGCCCTATCACAGTTTTGAACATGTGAGGGGTAATGCCATCTTGTTCCTACAGTAGATGACAAAACAAAGATAAAATCTGTAGCTCTAGACAAATCTACAGTACTGAAACCAACACAAGCCAGTTCAGCCAACATATTGTTGTTGCAATTGAGACTAAGCCGTTTTGATTTTTTATAACTTGTGAAGAAAAATGTGTTTTAACAACTCAGTTAAACGCCAGATATCGTTTGAGTGAATGACCAAATTGAACTATTGTTGACCAGTTGAAGACATCAGCGAAGCCTTAGTTACCTCTCGGTATTAGTATAAACAACTGGGACCTCAAGACTTGCTTGCAAGAACTCAATTTTTATTTCCTTCCCAAGTATGCATTAATTTACTAAGTACTAAATTAATATACATAGTTGTGCAAGTTGTGAGCCAGGTAAGTTTAGGAATGCTCTTACATGTACCCATCAAGGCTTTACTAATGAGGTCTGATAATTATCCTTATTCTCCACACTTGCAAGATTCAAAACACAATAATGTTGTAAGGAGACATCAGCTTTTGATCCATCTTACACAGTAAGCACAAATGTACCTGATCTGCCTGTTGTTCTGTTGTTTCTTGTGAATCTTTGTCAGGTGCTACAGAGTATTTCCCTGACAGAACCCCGTGAGCAACCTTTGCCCTTCAATTAAAAACATAAAAATTCTTCACATTTTTCCACTGGCAGAATTTAACTAACATAAATAAACAGGTAGATATCTAAAAAAAAAGGTCAGGTAGGAGCCCTCACGAGGTCTGACATGAATGGTATGATACTCTTTACTTGATACACCATGGCAACAAGAAGAATAGACCTATTGCATGATTACATCAGACAATCAAATTTCACCACCAAGCCTCGCTTTTAGAATGCCAATTGCAAATTTTCTCAAGGCAGCAAAGATGAAAAGAATACCCTCGTGAAAACAACACGAATGTATCCGAGGTTTGAAAAAAAATGCCAACAAGGCTTTTTTTTGGGAGGGGGGGATTTGAGTGTGTGATGTAATTATACATAGGACCTACAAGTTTACAAGAACTGCTACAATTTCGAAAAAAAAACTCTCAGCAACATTACATGTAGGCTCCCAATTCAATTTAAAAGCAACTACTGTTCGATGAGGCATAAAAGTTTCCTTCTAACCTCTTATTAATAAAGCTAGGTTCCTGAGATGCTGGCCACATCACACCCATCAGGACATGGGGGATGGACCTCGCTACCAGGACCTAATAGTATCAGTAATTTCCCATAACCGCTTAGTTATGCTGGCAGTATTTGGGATATTTTTTTGGGTGCATACCTGCCACTTTCACTTGCATGTAGCAGGCTGGGTGGGGCCCTTACCCCACCTTAGCTTTCACTCACCCCTGAGTGGGGTATGCGCCTCACTTGTTGGCTCATCCATTACCTTGCAGGGTGTGTCGCTGCTAGTCCCTTATTGCATTACTCATTATTACTAGGGTGTGTCGCTGCCACCATTCTTGCTCGCACTTTGCAGGGTGTGTTGCCACCACCCCCATTTTATGCTAGGGTGCACCCAGCAACCTGTAGTCCCATTTACTGCCAAATATTGTGTTTTCTTTGGTAGTTATGGTGTATGTTAAGCGACAGAGTTGTTAATACATGTAGGCTCCCAATTTAATTTAAAAGCAACTACTGTTTGATGAGGCATAAAAGTTTCCTTCTAACCTCTTATTAATAAAGCTTGAGAAAGAGAGGGAGAACGTTTAAAAAGGTTGGACAAGAAGAGGTAGATACACTGTATCATGCATGAAAATATTATGCACATATCATGGAATTTATGCACATCTTATACATTATGCACATTATTATGAAAATATGTGTATAAAAAAATAATTTATACAATCTGTGTATAAAACATCATAGCAGTACTTACATCTGGGTGTTGAAATCTCCACTTGCATCTGAGGGAGCTTGAGAAAATATTGTGGCCACCTGATCCCCATACCTAGTTTGAGAGGAAATCAAATTAATCAGGGTTTTCTTTAAGTTTTTAAGTAGCCAGAGTTTTGTGAAAAGTACAATGTACATGTAGATGGTTGTGGGA
>JAHPZR010029021.1:30000-42658 GCA_019787425.1 Platygyra sinensis | reverse complement strand
GACGAGATCGTGTCAAGAAAAAGTGCCTTGGATGATTTGTTTGCAAGATATGTGGCGGCGGTTCATTGTTTACTTCAGAATGTGGTAGACATAGAGGAACAGGAAACGATCGCGCGTTGTCGTCGCCGCGAAGCTGAAGAAAAGGCCCTATTTGATGAAGATGTTTACGAAATGGTTTAATTGGGCGAGGCAGTTCGTGTCTGCCGAATTGACGCGTGTTTCCACCCCAGGTGTAATTTCGCCCGAGTTTCCACGCGAAGTTCCACGTGAGACCCCACTGTACGCTTCTCACAGGACTCCACCCGGGTTTCCATGCGAGTTTCTCTCTTTCCATGGTGATCCGAAGAGGTATCCTCGGTTCATTAAGAGCTTTGAGATAAACGTAGAGCGGAGAGTGAAAGAGGATGACGAAAAACTGTCTTACCTAATACAGTATTGCAAGGGCGCTGCAAAGGATGCTATCGAGAACTGTTTGATGTTACCACCTGAGGAAGGTTACAAAGAAGCGAAAGAGATCTTGCGTAAAAACTTCGGACAGAAGCATACGATCGTGAGAGCATTCTTCGACAAGGTGGTCAAGGGACCTCAGATCCGCGCCTGGGAGTCCAAAAAGTTGTCTCAATAGGCTAGTTTCGAATTGTGCAGAAACAAAAGAACAGAGTCGGGGTTCAGGGGAATAATTAGCATTTTGTATTGTTCATAACAAAGGAAAATGCAAATTATTCCCCTGAACCTCGACTCTGTTCTTTTGTTTCTGCACAATTCGAAACTAGCCTATTGGCTCGTGACAGGAAGAGCTGTGCCCTAAATTCAGATCACATGCATTACAAGGCTGATATTAATTCTATGGATACGCTTAAGAGGATTGCTATGCCGCTTCCACCTCATCTCCAAGCTAAGTGGGCCGAGGAGTCAAACAAACTCATTGAGGCAGAGAGAGAACCGGAATTTTCTCACTTCGCCAACTTTGTGGAGAGGAGAGCGACTGTGGCAAACACTGAGTTTGGTAAGCTGGTGAGAGCAAGGCCGGAAGCAGACATGAAGCCTAAATTCAAACGGAGACCAGGTAACGACCCCCCGGCTTGTGCGACGTCTCTCGGAATCCAGTCGGCGAATGGTGTGGGTTCCCCAGATGGCGTGTCACTCGGCCAACCTGGCCTCAGTCCTGTTGCCTTAAAGTTCAAGTGCGTCCCTCTCTTGCCTGTTCTGCAACGGCAAGCACAGTCTGCAAAGATGCTTCAAGTTCCGTGACAAGACCTTTGCCGAACGAAAAGAGTTCGTGTCGGCTATGAAATTGTGTGCCATCTGCCTGAGAGTGAATCACTTTGCTAGACGTTGTAGAATGGCAAAGGCGTGCCTTTTAGCGGTTGCGGACAACGCCATCATTCTCTCCTTCGTCCACCGCCACCTGCGCTCGAAGGTGTCGAAGGACCTGCCATTTGTACCACTCAAGAGTCTTTGCCAGAGAGCGGTCCACAGAACGGTTCCAGTGGGGCCGGCCAAGAAGCGTAGTGTGTAGCTGTCAAATCTGGAAGATCCCGTGTCAGCTTGCAAATAGTTTCAGTGAGAGTTGGTGGTCGAGAAGGTGGTCCAGAAATTGAGACCTACGCGTTTTTGGATAACGGCTCTGATACAACGCTTTGTTTGAGCAGCCTGGCCGAATGCTTGGGAGTGTCCGGGCGACCCGTCTACTTCTCGCTGTCTTCGATAAATGCTGAGCTGAGAACATTCCCAAATCGGGATACGAAGTGACGTTGAGTGTGTTGGCTCTTGATAGTGACGACCCTATTGTCCTGAACAAGGTGTGGACCGTCGATCGTCTTTCCATCTCTAAGCAAAGTGAAGACGTGAGTCAATGGCCTCACTTGAAGGGAGTAAAGTTCCCAAGACTTGACGGAGAAGAGAAAGTGGTTAGCATACTAATTGAAAATGACGTGCCAGAAGCGCATTGGGTCTACGATGAGAGACGTGGAAGACAAAAACAACCATACGCGGTTAGAACCCCCCTTGGTTGGACGCTTATCGGGCGCCTGAACAGCTCGGCAGCGAAGGAAGCGCAGGTTAGCTTCATAAGAGCTAGCCAGGAAATGCTGTCAAGCCAGCTCAGGAGGATGTATGACGCAGAGTTCAGTGAGTGCCTAGCAAGCAGCAAATTGGCCATGTCCGGTGAGGATCACCGAGCTCTTGCCATCCTCGAAAATTCGGCCCGTTTGGTGGATGACCATTACCAACTGGCCTTACCCTGGCGTTATAGACCTCCTTCTTTGAAGGATAATCATTGTGTCGCTCTGCGCAGGCTTCATTTCCTCGAGAAGAGGTTCCAGAAGGATCCGTCTCCGATGGAGAAATACTGCAGGACCCTGAATGATTACATTGCGAAGGGCCACGCCAGAAAGGTTCCAGATGGACAGTTAGATCCCGGTGTCAAACCCCTGTGGTACTTGCCGCACCACCCAGTCGTCCACGAGCACAAACCTGGTAAAGTACGAGTGGTCTTTGATTGCGCAGCTCGATTCGGCGATACTTCACTGAACGACCAGCTGCTTCAAGGCCCCGACCTCAAAAACAATCTTACAGGTGTGTTGCTCAGATTCCGGCAAGAACCGGTCGCGTTAATGGCGGATGTGGAGCAGATGTTCCATCAAGTACGTGTAGCACCGGACGACTGTCATGCTTTACAATTTCTCTGGTGGGAAGACGGTGACTTGTCCAAGAACCCAGTCGACTATCAGATGCTTGTACATTTATTTGGCGCCTCATCCTCTCCTGTAGATACTGTCAACCGTAACTTTTATGTTGATGATTGTTTAAAATCTGTGGCCACGGTCCCTGAAGCCTCCAGACTCGAAAATCAACTTGTGCAGTTATTGGCCAAAGGTGGATTTCACCTCACTAAATGGTCAGCAACAGCCGAGAGCTGGAGAGAGAGCACCGTCCATCGCCAGCTTGGATTTAGAAGACCTGCCTATTGACCGCGCCTTGGGCACCCAGTGGGACGTGGAAGCGGACATGCTTAGCTTTCGTGTTAAGGAGAAACTAGTTCCTGACACCAGGAGGGGGATCCTGTCCCTAGTATCTAGCCTTTACGATCCTCTTGGATTTGCGGCACCCTTAATACTACCAGCCAAAGTTCTCCTACAGGAGTTGCGCAGACTCGACTTTGGTTGAGATGAGATTGTTGCGCACGAAACGCTGGTGAAATGGAGAGCGTGGGTAGAGGATCTTCCAAATCTTAAAGTTGTAAGCTGGCCGCGCTGCGTCAAGCCCAAAGAATTCGGAGTGCTCCACAACGTTCAGCTCCATCACTTTTCGGATGCTTCGGAAGTGGGATCCGGAGCAGCATCCTATCTTCGCGCCGTAGACGACAAGGGAAGAATTCATTGTGAATTACTTATGGCCAAATCTCGTGTTGCACCTTTCAAGACAATCACAATTCCCAGAATGGAACTGACTGCCGCAGTCGTGTCGGTCAAGCTGTATGAATTTATCACAGAACAACTGGATTTGCCAATAAACAAGACAGTATTTTGGACTGATTCCACAATAGTACTTCAATACATCAGAAACGAAGCAAGAAGCTTTTTCCCGTGCCAGTGGCGACATGTTGATTCGCTGCGGAACCCAACAGATTACGCCTCCAGAGGTTTCTCCATCAGTGAGACACGGAAATCACGGCATTGGTTTAACGGACCAGCTTTCTTAGACCAAGAAGAGAGTGAATGGCCAAAGCAACTTGACGAAATCCCTGACATGCCCGAAGATGATCACGAGCTCAAGAGAAAGAGAGCTCAAGTTCACATGGCGATACAAGAGGACGGTCTGCAGCCCGTCTTACTACGTTATTCCTCTCTTTACAAGCTCCTGACGTCTGTCGCATGGTTGCTTCGGTTCAAGGATTTTTTACGCCGCCAATCCAGAGAAGTGAAGAGTGGAAACCTGACGGTTGACGAAATTGTTATAGCGACTAGAGAGGTGGTTAAAGTGATGCAGAGACAAGCCTTCCATAAAGAATTGGCCGTTCTTTCAAGGATCTCGTACGGGACTCCATCTCTTAGCTCGGTTACCCAAAAGGAAAAAAATTGAGTTTTGCGGGATACGTTAGCCCTCTTCGGAAGCTTAACCCAGTGATGGTCGATGGTATCATTAGCGTCGGAGGACGTCTGGAAAGGGCCTCTATTCGGCTAAGAGCTAAGCATCCCATGATTTTGCCTTGCAAGGATCATGTTACCGAACTGATTATAAGAGACTGCCATGAGAAAGAAGGTCACGTAGGTGCTGGTCAAGTGCTAGCCAGCGTGAGGCAGAAGTTCTGGATTCTGAGGGGGCATGCGTCTGTGCGGCGTGTAATTGGAAAATGCCTTAAGTGTCGCTTCTGGAACGCCAGGCCGTGTGAGCAGATTATGGCTCCTTTACCCATTGCGAGAGTCAGTCCTTTTCTTCCCCCCTTCTCGTCCCTGGGCATGGACTACTTCGGCCCGATATTGGTCAAGTCAAGACGAAGTCAGGTCAAGAGATATGGATGTGTATTTACATGTTCAGCCGTTCGGGCCGTTCACATTGAGATTGCTCACGAACGGACAACAGATTCATTTATCCAAGCCTTTACAAGATTCGTCAGCAGACGAGGCCCGCTAACTGAAGTTTACAGCGACAACAGAACCAACTTTGAAGGTGCTGAGGCTGAGATCAAGACCGCCTTGGAAAAGTGGAATCCCGACCGTATCGACAATTGCTTGAGGAAGCGTGGAATAAAGTGGAATTTTAATCCCCCACACGCAAGCCACGCTGGAGGTGTCTGGGAACGAATGATACGCTCGATACGCAGGATACTCCGTGCTCTCTTGGGATCTCAGCTAGTAGACGATGAAACTCTCCTAACCCTTATGGCCGAAGTTGAGAAGATATTAAATGATCGTCCTCAAAGCCACGTCTGAACACCTTCACCGCGACCTGCTTAGTTTGACGCTAACGCCTCACTTGTCATGAATATGGATTAAGAACTGCAACCAATAGCTCTAGAACTATGCCACGAGCTTTGAACAGAGAATGACCCATCTAAATACATTTCTCTTCACGAAGAGATTATATTCTCCTAGATTGTTTCCAGTTTTGTGCGCGCAATCTTCTTTCTACTCAGTACAGTATTACCATGCACGCTTTAGGTCCCAAGACATTCGATGGCATCTTTAGTCTGTGATGTAAGAAAAAGAAAAAAAGAGAATTATTTCTAACTTTGCTCTCTAATGAGTAAGCACTCTATGGGATTTATATTTTCCGCAGTTCTACTCACTGAAAGTTAGTCCTGACGCAAATCCTTCATGCGTCTGGGTAATTTAGGTGAAAAACAACGCAGTCTTGTGGTGAGTAAGTACTCGGCGATGGTAGAATTATACCGGTTTTTCTCTTTCTTTTGTACGTACAACATTTTTGTCAGTTGAATCAGTAAACAAATAATAACCGTCATAATCATGTGAGGTGAGAAGGGTTTTGATAATTTATCAAAACAAGCAGACAAATGACAAAAATTTTGTACGTACAAAAGAAGGAGAAAAACCGGTATAATTCTACCATCGCCGAGTACTTACTCACCACAAGACGGCGTTGCTTTTCACCTAAATTACCCAGACGTATGGAAGGATTTGCGTCAGGACTAACTTTCAGTGAGTAGAACCGCGATTAAAAATCCACAAAGCAAAAGTTGCATAATTATTAAGTGTAAGATTGAAGACGTCTCTTCGCGTGTTGTGCTACTCTTTCATTACTGTAATATAGTTTGGGCGTCGAGAGACAAAACCAACTTTTCGCCCCCTCGTTACCTTACAAAAACATGCCATAAGAATCATAAACAGATCAAACTATGATGCTCATACAGATCCAATCATTAAAGAACTAAGCATATTAAAACTTCACGACACCCACTTACTGCAATAAGGCCAGTTTATATACTCTCACAAGAGCTCATCGTTACAGCAAAGATCATGTTTATTAACAAATTTCTCCGATACTGAACCAATTTCACGCCTACAACACTTAGGAACTCTCGTGCTTTACACTTACTCTACTGTCGAACAGACCTTTAACAAATCTCTGCATTTTTTCAGGGACCTAAATTTTGTAATTCTCTTGACAGCGAAATCATCAAAACAAACTCAATTTATGAACACCCTTAAATACAAAATAATTAAACAATATGAATAACATATTTTAGCCATTTTCCCACCATGTAAATTATGTAAATATTATGTCAACTATTTGCGTCTAAAGCTGTGTTCACACTAGCTGTTAATTATATTCAACTGAATTACGATTCAATCTATCATACTCCATTTGATTTTATTCAATTATGGTTCTGTTCACATCTGCGAAAATTGAAATAAACTAAGCAGGGTAACCTCGCAATTTAAAGTTGAAAACAAAATGGGGCCCTATCGAACAGCTGCCATGATATTCACCACCATGTGTCCGCCATTTTGTTCAATTATGCACTGTAATTACTTGAAACAACCCCCTTGGGGTTGTTTGAAGTAATTTTAATTCAATTATAATCAGGGACTGAAATTAGTTGATGTGAACCCATTTCATATTTAATTCGATTATAATTCGATCATAATCTAAGTAACTTAGTTTTAGTGGGAAGCCGAATCACAAGTATAAAGCTTTCTAGTTTCCTTTCGGTCTCGCCTCCACTTTATCATTAATGATAATATATTTTACGTGGAAATGTTTTCCTCTTTCCTTGCTACTTAATCTGTATTAATTTATTCACCTTTGTAATCATTTTCAATTTTGTTGTGTGGCAAATTGTTTATAAGTGAATAAATAAATAAAAGTTTCTAAAATATCGATTACTGACTGAACGCTATACCGCTGTAGTGCATAGTCTCGTTATATTGGTCTTTCCGTTCTTTTTGTTCTATCAGACATATTCAAATCACAGAAATTGCAGAATTGTCAGACAAAACGGACCGGGCTTAAACGGTACACTTTTGCTACCAGGCGATAACAGAACTCGGTCATCCAGAACGCAACGTGCACAAATATTCAACAAAAATTAACTTAATGTCTGCCACGAGGGCATGCATACATTGAGTTCAAAAGGAGAAAATTACAGTCAGTTTTGAAAATCAGTATTAAACGGTGTTCTCGCCGCATAAGACTCAATTTACAGGTTTTCCCTTACTTGAACTACAAACTGCAGTCATTTTTTTAGATCGAAAATCACACCGATATAATGATATCACAAGGTTTTAGATGACACAAGCGAACTGGCGTCACAAGCGAACTGTCAATGGAAGAGTTGATTCTATTGGACAAATCCGTGAGTATAGAAAACGTTCTAGCGAATAGCATTGTACGTTAGAATAAACACTTTTAAAAAATTCAATATTCACTTTTCCTGTCCTTACGAGAAGGCCTATAAACAGTCTGCGGAAAATATTCGCACTCAAAATTTGAAAAGCGACAAAACAAGCAATTATGTCAGTGAAGGCGGTAAAATCTTGCCTAAGTAGTGGGTTAACTGAATTAATTTCAATCATTTTGAACTGTTCTCGCGTTATGAAGGGAACCGAATTCACCCGCAGCGCTTTTTGCATTCTTCCAGACAACCCTGAGGCATTGAGTTTATATTCACAGGTAAGCGATCTATGGATTCAATTAGAACTGCTAACCGCCTGTGTTGAGATATTTCGCTTCAAAAATATTGCCCTCAGATTCCATGAAAGAGCAAATTTGCGACCCACTTTATAAAAACTTATATTGTGATGACAATTTTGAGGGCCCTATTAGGTGAACTCATTTCAGAATGCACCTAAATATTCGCAAAGTTATAAGAGATAAATTGTTTTCGATGTGTTCAACAATTTGCAATCATGATTTGTCTTGATTTTGCATAATTACGTGAAGCTTACATGTACATGTGGTTCGTTTCACTGTAAATGAAACCGGGACCCCGACATACATTTTACCGATTTGGTACAGCGGCAAAACTTCTGATGAATTTGGTGAATAAATTTGTATCTTAAGTATCAGATTAAGTAGATCCAGGGTTGGCGAGTTGGATCAAAAAATTTTTGGCTTGACCGTCCGTCAGTTCTACATCGGAAATCAAACAAGAAATCGATCCACAGATATTTTTTTTCTCAACTATCGTGTATCGTGATTCATGCATTTGGATAAGATTCAAAGAAGAAATTAAAGACTTAAAGGTAACATGGGGCTAAGCGTACCCTACTGTAAGATTCTTCAAAACTGACACTGACACTGATATAGTCAGCCGTGTTTAGGAATGTACGTTTAAGGTTAGCCATAATAATGGAATCAAAGATGTTTTTACATCCAAAAGAAGACTATGCAGACGATTTATATTATACATTTGTTTAATCTAGATAGCTCTGTCAAGTGAAATCATTCAGGTTAATGTGAAACTGATTTCGGTCCTTAATTAATCGACAAATAAATTAACCCGTTTAGTTAGTGTTTTAATATTATTTTTTTTATTGTCAATGCAAATATACTCGCACTCAAACAATCTGAATCATATTTTTCTTGTTTTGAAAACGTAGTACCAGGCCATTAGTGCCATTTTGTATTAATCTGCGTGTACAGTTTTGAGCTTCAGTTTATTCATTATTTTAATTTCTACATTCTTAAGGCTTTACTTATGATTCACAGGAAAAAAAAAGATCAAATAACCAATAAAAGACTTCTGGTCAATAGACAACCTTTCGGAATGAAATGCGATTGAAGGCCGGATAGTTAACGTGTCGTGGCTGTTAAAGCGAGAGAGATAAAATTATTTGTTCGCTTTCCTTGCAATTGGTGTTCGTTCTCACATCTGATTGGTGGCCACACAGTAAACAAATAAACGTGTTCATGAATTTATCAAACAATCCTTTGTAACAAAGCTACCCTGGCAGCAAAATAGATCTTCTAGTGTTTCTTAAGTAATAAGAAGGAAAATATATAGCTAACAGTTCGATCTGAAGTCTGTAGAAGCTTTGGCTTCTTCACACGGAATAACAGCGAATTATTATACAAAAGCGCACGCGATGTGAAAACCAAACGTGGCACTAAACAAACGAGGGATAGAAGACCTCACCCTATTGGACAAATTAGTACCTTATAAACTGTTTTTAACCAATAAAAATGTGTGGTAGAATCGGAATTCAAATTTATTATGTCAGTTATTCCACAAACTTGATCTGACGAGAAGTTCAGAAATCAATAAACAAAAGTTTGAATATGAAATTAAAGTTAGATTAACTAGGAAGAAATATCTTCACATCTGTTGTGAACAGAGACAAGTAAGTGTATGTTGGAACGTCTTGTTCAGTTTTAAATACTTAAATTTGATTCTATGTTTTGTTTTACTCGATTTAGGTGTCAAAACAGTCCACCCGCTGAGTTGTTTCAAAGGTAAGCGATCAGATACCGTAAAAAGAAAACCCTCGTCAATAGTTGCAATGAAAACGGGAATATGCAACTACTATGTGCAGTACAAATTGCCAGTAAGCCAGAACTCATGCATTTATCATATCTTAAAAGCTAGTAAAGTAAAACATTGTTTTAGTTAGAAGACTACTCAGTATTGTGTTAGATTGTGTGAGATTCAACGATAAACGAACGGGGATTTGTTTAGGGCTAATGTTACATGTATCTTGCTTCGAAACAACACGAACATAGTCAGTCTTGTTTTGGAATCTACGAATACTTTTAGCTTCAATGTGTGCTACGTTATATTTCAAACCAGGGATTGCATTTATCGCCTCGCCATGAAGATATTCATTTCTAATGGTGAAATAATTTGAAAGAGAAAATTGACTTCCTATTAACTTTTGCCTCGGACTTTTTTCACTGACCATTTAAGCTTCCCATCATGTTATTATTATTTTCTATCGGATTGCAGAACTAGTAAAAAAAAAAACTTACAATCAAGGCAGTCAAGGATTTACGTGCACGATCAGTGAATTCATCATTGTTATGCAATCATGTGTGTTCAACTGGAGAGCTCTTCTTACTGAAATTCTTTCAGATTTATCTGGAACGGAATTCGGTCCTTTGACTTGCTTGATCTACGTCAAATTTAATCACAAATGAAATTACAACACAGACCAGAACGTTATCATAGAATGTCTAGTTTTCAAGCCTTAACACGCGGTCTTGGTAACAATTCTGTGCGAGCCGCTTTGAGCCTCGTTCTGTTGGTTGATCGGAATTCCACATATATTTCACCACCAAAATTATTGAAAAAGCAAAGCAAAACTACAGGTTAAAAGCCAACTGCCAAAAGCGATGGAAGCTCTGTTGAGGCCTCTAGAAGACGTTTGGTTGCTTTAAATCTCTTGGCATTTTTCCCGTTTTTGGTGATTACACAATAGAAATAAACGTGTTACCGCTTTCTTGCGAGCTTTTTCAGCAAACAAAGTGACTCATGCCGCGACAAATTTTCCTCTTGTTTTCAGTGGTGAGCAAAAAATACGTTACTAACAGATGAACCTTGTAGAGTCTCTTTTGGAGTTTCTTCACACAGAGAAACAACGAAATAGTTCAAAATACATTTTCAGTGAAAACGAAACGTGGCAGTGAAACAAACGAGGAATGGAAGACTTCAACCTATTGGACAAATCGACGCCTAAACAAACCTTTTCATGTGATAATAATTAATGTTAGAATGAAAATAAATTTAGATATTTTTCTTTTGTTCCATAAACTTGTTCTGACGAGAAGTCATTAACAAACAGCAGTTTTATTATGAAATGAAAGTTTGATCTTAACAAACACTTGAGCAATGAATCACGCAACTCAAAAACTTGGAATTTCAAAGGTTCCTTGTAGCAAAATGAGGAACCCTGCAGAGCTTAAACGTTGTAAAATGCGAAAACTTGAAGGATTTTCTATCTGAAGAAGCAAAAACTTAGAAAGACTGGTTATTTTTAAGTAAATATGGAAATGATAACGTCACATAAAAACCGCCAATTGTTAATTCCTCTCATTGAGTTTCGAAACACTTACAAGTTGAAAACACGATTTAACGTTAAACTTATCAACATATCAACACAAAACTGTTGAAATTGACATAAGTCATACACCGCGTCATTGGATAATCTAAAACTGATGTGACCAATAGGCCGTGAGTGCTCAAAATTTGCACGTAAATAGCTAGTAAACGTGTTTCAACACGATTTTCATCGCCAACCAACAAAATGAAATGATTACACTGACAACAGTATCATTTTCATTTAGATGGCTGCTGCAGCAGTGGAAGGTAGGCTTTTTTGTCAGCTAGGCTGTGCAGTTGCTCTTTTATTAGAAGTTACTCTTTGACCTTGTCTTGGTTAGTTAATACGGAATATAATTGAAGAAACATTTCTTTCTAGCCTAATCCTCACGAGTTCTGTTGGAAAGCTTCGTTTAACGTGCAAAGTCTCTGATACTCTAAATACTTCAACGGCCTGCATGGCCGAAAAAGATTGAAAACGCGGAATTAACTGAGCGCTCATAACGGCGAAAGCTGCCGCTCTATACAGTCACTAGTATACTTAGTATCTGTACTAGTGTTATAACAAATAATTGTACATGTATTAATTTGTCTTTTACGATTAGATCATACCAAGATCATTTCCTAGTCTTCTGAGGAGCATAACAATTTCAGCACTTTTTTTCAGTAAGCACTGATCTTACCTTAAAACAAGCAGAAAAGAAAATGTAAACTCAGGTTTCAGACTGACTAAAGAATATCTCAAGGTTTCTATAACTTATTGCAGGTGTCGCGCCATCATTGATTATTCCTGTTCTACTTTCCTACCATTTATTTCTACATACTAAACGATATCAAAGGTAAAACCTCGCATAGAGAGCTCGCTGATCATGGTTATTTGTACTGAATTGTGTGCTAATAACCCTGGCTTTCTGCGACCGCCAATAATGTCAGCAGCAAACCAAGTGATAACAAAGTGAGTAGCTCCCTTTATTGTGTTTGAGTTAAAGTAAGGAGAAAAAACAAGAACGGAAAGAACGAAAATAGTAGAGATGATATTATCGCTGATAAACATCATCGCTGTTTGAGTTGGTTTTCCAGCTAGATTCACAAAGACTTACATCAAGATGCTTTCCTGTCACTTTATTATAGCTTGCAACCTTCACAGAACTTAATGTGATGATTCTTTCTTCTGACGTGTCAGGTCTCAATGTGTTACGGTGGACAACCGGGGACAAATGGCATCCCCGGAATGCATGGTATGCCGGGTTCCCCTGGGGCACCTGGCCGTGATGGACGTAACGGAGCCAAAGGAAATCAGGGCAGCCCTGGAAAAACTGGACCCCAAGGACCAGCTGGTGCAGAAGGTCAGAAGGGAGATAAGGGAGAGTCTGGAGCCCAGGGCCCCGCTGGCCAAAAAGGACAGCGAGGGGAGAAAGGTGAGAGTGGAACTCTAGGATCGCCTCAGCTTATCTCACACATGAACTGGAAAGAGTGCACCTGGAAAAAGGGGGACGGCAAAGACTCAGGTGTGATCCAGGCAAGTGGATAAACGGCACGGTAAACGTGCTAGGTATTGAGCAAGGTTCTGTTATTCATCTTCATCATCTCAACAGAGGACATACTTTTACTTTGGGATAACATTTTATTTCCGGGTACGTGTGATTTGGGACTATTTAC